>CAUYPK010117678.1:0-14981 GCA_963574355.1 Loris lydekkerianus
TCTTCATTGTTGTTATGCTCAAGGAAGTTAATGATTTCCTATTTTATTTCTTTCTGCACCCATCTGTTATTCAAAAGAAGATTGTTTAATTTCCACGCCTTTGTGTGGGGTTGAACGTTTTTGTTAGAGTTGAGTTCCACCTTTAAGTGCCTTATGGTCTGAGAAGGTACAAGGTAAAACTTCAATTCTTTTCATTCTGTTCATATTTGTTTTGTGTCCCAGGATATGATCAATTTTGGAGACTGTTCCATGGGGTGATTAGAAGAATGTATATTCTTTAACTTTGGGGTGGAGTGTTCTATACGCGTCCATCAAGCACAGTTGTTCTAGGGTCTCATTTAAATCTCTTATATCTTTGTTTAATTTCTGTTTAGAGGATCTGTCTAGCTCTGTAAGAGAAGTGTTAAAGTCCCCTGTTATTATGGCATTATCAGATATCATATTCCTCAAACTGAGTAGGGTCTGTTTCAAGAATCTGGGAGCATTAAAATTGGGTGCACAAATATTTAGAATTGAAACGTCTTCTTGTTGTATTTTTCCCTTGACTAATATAAAGTGACCATCTTTGTCTTTTTTGACTTTAGTTGCTTTAAATCCAGTTGCAACTCCTCTTTAAATAAGATTGCAACTCCTCTTTTCTTCTGAATTCCATTTGCCTGAAAAATTATCTTCCAACCCTTGACTTGGAGTTTTAATTTGTCTTTTGAAGCCAGGTGTGTTTCTTGCAGACAACAAATGGATAGCTTGTGTTTTTTTAAATCCAGTCAGCCAATCTATGTCTCTTCAGTGGTTTATTGAGATAATTGATAAGTGTGATAGTATTCTATTCATCTTATTTTGTGAGAGTCCATTGCTTAATTTTATCTTTTGCATCAGTGTGGACGTTAGGTTCTGCCCTTTTAATTTCTGAGTTCTTACTTTGTTGCTGATCCATTTTGATGGTCAGTGTGTAGAACAGGTTGTAGAGCTAGTCTTGTGAATTTCATTGAGGTGAATTTCCTCAATGTTTGTATATCTGTAAATGATTTGATTTCTCCGTCAATTTTAAAGCTTAGCTTAGCAGGGTACAGAATTCTGGGCTGGAAATTGTTTTGTTTAAGTAGATTAAAGGTAGATGACCATTGTCTTCTTGCTTTGAAAGTTTCATTAGAGAAGTCTGCAGTCACTCTGATGGATTTGGCTCTATAGGTCAACTGGTGCTTACTCCTGGCAGCTTCCAGAATCTTTTCTTTTGTGTTGACTTTGGACATGTTTATCACAGTGTGTCTTGGCAAAGCTCGGTTAGAGTTGAGGCTACCTAAGGTCTTATATTCCTCTGAAAGTAGTGTGTCAGAAAAAAACCCCAACCTCTGGGGGTGTCCGGTTGGGTGGTTCCCTTGAGGTCAGCAGCTCTTTGCTAACCTGATCAGACACAGTACCCTACCTCCACCAAGTAGAGAGGAAAACAAAAATGCTATAAATCAAACTAAAACAAGCAAACAGAAAACTTTATGGTATAAAATTGGGTGAAAAGCCAAATAATAGGGGTAGAAATACTAGCAAAAATGATGTTCTAGTCATTGAAAAAGCCAGCAATGGGAAATTGTATTTAAACTAGAAAAATGGAGAAAGAAAAGAAAACATCTGTATGGAAAAGGTTGAAATTAAAAAACAAAACAACAACAACAACATCAAAATAAACAACAAACAAACAAACCACCATAACAACAACAAAACTAAGCAATATATATATCTTGTTGAATATTGTCTAGGCAACGGGTGGTCTTCTGGGGTATGAGATGTTAATCACAATGCTGATACGACTGAAGGCCTCAGCTGATTTCTCAAACCCCACAGAGTAGACACCCTAAACCTCTCTTCAGCCCTCTTAAAAGACACTTTAAGTTTCTAAACTTGCTAAGCAGAAGCTTTCCCAGGAAAGTGCTTGTCGCTGGAATCACTGCTGAAGTGGCTATCCACTTACCCAGTGTGCCAAAACAGGTCTCACTCTGCCCCTGAGGGTTAGGGCTGTAAGGTGGCTCAGTCCCCACCTTTAGGCTGCTCAGTCACTAGGTTAGTAGTTCCTGCCCAATCCTTGCTCTGCAACCCAGAGGGCAGACCTTGCTGTTCTCTCTCAATGGCTCCCTATCGCCCACAGCCAAACACTATTAGCTCTGTCCAGCTCAGCAGTTCAGTCTGGGGCCCTAGACAACACCCAAAGTTCTCCGCACTCTTGCTTAAGCTCTCCCCAAGGCAGTTCAACTGAGTGCCAAGTCCAAAAATACCAAAACAGTTCACAGGTAAGGCCTTTCCAGTTTGCAGTCTCGCTGCTACTGTACTTACAGCTGTTGGCGGGATTAGACCAATCGAACACATCTGACCACTTGCCAGTTTTCCACTGTCTTTGTCCTCCTCTTGGGGTCCAGAAGTCTCTCGCTGACTTCCTGTACTCTCAAAGGGATGATTATAGGGCAGATCCCACCAGCCAGGGATGCCAGGAGTCTTATCTCCCCAGACTCATGGTGCCCAGATGCAAGGAAGCTGTTACTTGGCCGCCATATTGCTCTCTCCTCTCATGATACCTTTTTCTTTTTCCCTATCTTACTTCTTGGGAGTTGTCTTTTTAATGGATACCCTTGAAGTCCTGACTGTGTTAATTCCCCTATCTTAAGTGAGATAGTAAAGCTAGAAGGTGATATGGCAGGAAGAATATCCCTGTTCTTTCTGGACTAAGGCTCTGGCAAATTCCAGAAAGAAGAGAGATATTCTTGGATATTCCCTGGAGAATAAGCCTTTGTTAAGGTTAGGGCTCTGGACATATTTCACAATGGTTGCTCTTCCCATTCCTCTGTCAGAATCACCAAGAAACCTTTCTTAGACCTTTACCAAGATACTGAAGTTTGTAGTCCCTAGCCCAAGACTGTGGCTCCTAGAAGTTTTTTACTACACACCTACTCCCTCTTGATCTCAGTATGTCAATTTGCTCTGCTCAATGTACTAACGGGTCTGTGAAAAGTCACTGATTTTCAGTTTCTCCAGCTGTTTCTTATGGAAAAGACATCAGTGACAACTTCCATGATCCTTCTATGTCAGAGATGAAAGTGGAAACCTAAGTCTAATCAAAGACTCAGATAAAAAACATTAATTTAGAATCATGCATCAAAGTCACACAGTTATAGCATATCACTGGTGGGCTTAAAAGTCATCTTATGCAAATTGCTATATTTCATTTCTTCTCCTTTCACTATCTTTCTTTACCATAAATTGGAATATCTAACATAAAAACCAACAGCGTCTAGCCTTTGTGCTTCCTCAGCCTATGGAGATCTGTATGTTACAAGCTTAATTTTCAATGCACAAAATTAATGTATTCAAGTTTCTTCAAGATTCTTTTGCAGTTTCTCATTTTCCTGTATCACTCTACCTAAGTCATTTAGGAGAATCACTTGAATATTCACAAACACTCAGAATAGATCATTTCTTCAAGTGTCTCTGCTTTTGAACTCAACTCTCTCAATGGGTGTTCATCACTAGCAGAGTTGTGTAGGGCAGTGGTGGATTGAAGCACTCAGATGGAAAGGCATTTTTTATTTTATTCGAATATGTAATTCAATTTTTCTATAAAGTGAGTGAAGTTCATGAATACATTCTAGCTCTGAACAAAAGGACAATACCAACGTTGATGGTTTAATATTGCATCAAATAATTTGGAGACAAAATTACCATATGTTGTTGTCTGCATTTTTATATGCAAAGATATTTAGAGCCTTTCACAATTCACTATAATTTCTGCGGCAGCCACCCATATTTTTTCTTTTCCCCAATAGTAGATGCTTCAGGTATCCACATCAAATACTGTAACAAATAGAATTCTTAGGCTTGAGTTGAATATTGCATAAAATGCAGTCATGACAATTATGGGAGTACCATCTTATAACATTAGCCTTATACTCTTACTCAGTATTTTTGGGGAGCACAAGAAAGTGAACCAAAATTTAATATTCTTTGTCAATAGTAAATGTTTCCAGTTTATCTTAATGTGAAAGTTTTCCTAGACATAAACTTTCTCCAGGGCACAGAAAAGGAGATTTTTCACTATGAACTATTATTTTCTCTTTTTTTCCAAGACAGAGTCTCATTGGGCTTCAGTGTTGTGGCCTCACAGCTCATAGCAACCTCAAACTCTTGAGCTCAAGAGATCCTCTTGCTCCAATCTCCCAAGTAGCTGGGTTTATAGGTGCCTGTCACAACGCCTGTTTAATTTTTCTTATTTTTAGTAAAGATTGGGTCTTGGTCTTTGCAGCTGGTCTCAAACTCCTGAGCTCTAACTCCTGAGGCCCCCCAGAATGCTAGGACTATCGATGTGAGCCACTGTGCCTGGCCTCCCTATGAAATTTGAACCAAGAACTGTTCTAGACACTCTACCCACTTCTCTCTTTCATCATAATAATATTATTATTCCTATTAACTCCAAATTAATAGAAAGTCATCTGAGGTTTAGAGAATTTAAGAAGTTATCTTCCAAGCACATAATCAAATAGACACCATCAGATGTTACATGTGCTCATGGTGATGGTGAGGCAGCGATTATCAATAATATTTCAATTATCATTGCAATGTTATGCATTTCATGTTATTTAGAAGTCAGATAAGTATTCTTATTTGATTATTAAGTGTACTTCCACACTTCAGCGGTACCTTACACATTGCTCATTCAGGTTTACAATGAGCCCTCCTCCTTGCCCTACATAGACAGCCAAGATGTAGAAGGGCTCAAACCTTCCTTTCTATTTTCTTGTCAAGTAATTTTCATAATAAAAGCAAATGCAGTCCTTTATCTATTATTCTTTTCTTAAAAACACAGAATGGCTTCTATAATGTTTCAAAAGAGAACAGAACTCCAAAAAAGAAAAATGATAGGTGAAGGAGGAATGTTCAATGAAAAGTGGACAGATAACTACTTTTTGTCAAGGAAAATAGTAAGGCACTCTGCTTAAACTGTAGGGAACTGGTGCAAGTTTTCAAAAACTAAAATTTGAAAAGGCATTATACATAAATACGTGCTGCTAATCTCCATGCTATAAAGGATTGCGTTGTAGGACGATACAGCAGAACTGAAAAAAAACAAAAACAAAACTGCCCTCTCAACAAAATTTTTTTTAAAAACTTACAACGCAGACAAATTTTATCATAAAATCTATTTGTGTGATAGCATATTTAATAGCAAAACAAATCAAAACCATTTACTGATGGTGAATTCATTAAACAAAGTTTGGAAAGCATGATAGATACAATTTGCTCTGAAAAAAAACAGTTTGTCTCACCAGACTATAGGCAGAGGAATGGAAGAAAGTAGAAAATCTATCTAAAGAAGTTTGGAGAGTAAATCTGCTCATTTAAATGTTATGCTTTGGATAATGACAGCATTAATGTTACAAATATGGGTCAACTTGCCATTTTTATTAGCAGTATTGATGATGAACATAATGTCACTGAAGAAATAGCTTCTTTAGTGCCATTAAAAGACACAAGAAATCCAGAGATTTATACAAAGCGTTAAAAAATATGTTAAAACAGTTTTCTTTGTCCATTATTAATGTAGCTGTTATAGTTACTGATGGTACCCTGGCAATGGTAGGTAAATAAGAGGGACATGAAAAATTAATTACAGATGATGCAATTGCCACCCCAAACACATGTTTAATGAAGGATTGCATGGTGAATCACAAAAATTTATACAAAAAAAAACCAAAAAAACATTAAAAATGGATAACCTCATGTAAATTTTCATCAAGGTATAGAATTCCCTAATGGGTAAGGGATTGAATCATCATCAGCTTAGGGGACTCCTTTAAAGTATTGATGCTGGCCAAGACTTTTCAGAAGTAAGATGGCTAAGTCGAGGCCAAATGTTGAAAAGATTTTATGATTTGTGACATGTTATCAAGTCATTTATGGTATCTAAACCCATATCTGTGCCAGAAATTGATGATGAATCAGCTTACAAATTTAGCATTTTTAGTGGATTTAAAAGCTTGTTTAAGTGACTTAAACATTCATCTTCAAGGTGAAAATCAACTTATCAATACAATGTTTCAAACCATAACAGAGCATTCCAAATGAAACTGAAATTATGGCAACCTCAGCTTCAATTAAGACAATTTTTATGCATTTCAACATGTTGGGTAAACACAGTCCTTGGAAAAATGAAAAATATGTAGCCTTGGTTTTTGATATGATGCAAGATTTGAAAGCACATGTCCAGGAAAATAATCAATATATTACTGCATTTACAACTCCATTTTCAGTCGACATAAAATGTTACCTGCCAATTTTTAAATGGGATACTTGGAGCTGCAATCTGGCCTTGAAACTAAAAATTTCATCATGTGTCCTTATTGGAGTCTTCTAGGTCCTCACTCCCCTGAGACAAATACCCCTTGCTTCACAATCTATGCCACATTCATGTCATTGCTTTTTGGCAGCACCAACATTTGTGAGCAACTATTTTTAAGCACGAAGCACATTAAGAGTAAAATGGAACTAAAATACCTGATGAACACCTTGAGAGCCCACTGAGAATCGCAGCTACTTCCCATGGAACTGGGTATTGTGGGATGTTTCTCAAATACAGCATCAAATATTCCACTAGCTCCTTGTTAGCCACTTTTTAAACTTTTAGACCAAAAAAAAAAAAAAAAAAAAATCCCCCGAAAACCTCCCAAACATTTTATTATTTCCAGATATACATGTCTATAAAACCTGCCTAGTGATTTATGACTCTCCAAATGGGCTGCTGTATAATTAAGATTATTATTATTATTTTTATTAAGTCATATACACATAGATCATGAATACATTTATGCATATGTGGGGTACAATGTGTTGATTTTTTTATACAATTTGACTTGCTTACAAAAGCTGTACTAACTATTTAGTACAGCTTTTGCCTCATTTACTTGATTATTATGTTCAGACAACTATGTTCTACAATTGATAGATTTGACTTGTACCCTTGCAATATGCTCCATAGGTGTGGTCCCACCGTTTACCCTCCTTCTATCAAACCTCCCTCTTCCCTTCAAGAATGGGGGGGAAAGTATCCAATATACTCAGTACTTCTATGAAACCAACTTACATTTACTCACACTTTCTTATGAAAGATAGAACACAACTATAGCCCAGGATGAAGGAGAGAAATGGAGTGGGAAGGGAGGGGAGGGAGGAGGTATAATTAGGATTATTATGTGAGGACTTTTTTTCTTATCTGTGGTGGCAGATATGAAAATTATGCACGAATTTTTTTTTTTTTTTTTTTTTTTTTGCTCATCAGTTTTTGTTAATGTTTGTGTATTTCATGTGAGGCCCAAGACAACTCTTCTCCTTCCAATGTGGCCCAGAGAAGCCTCAAGCCTGGGCACTCCTGCCCTAAACTTTCTATATTCCCTCACTTAACTGAACTATTGAGTAATTAGTTCAATTTTTGTAGAAAAGAGAAAGGAAGACAGCCTTGTAGACAGAAGTAACAATATAAACAATGATTCTAACATTTGTATTTTCTAGATCTCAGTGATTTCTTATAAATTCAGCTCACAGAATCCTGTTGTATTCCAGTTTCAATGTAACAAAAAGCATAGTTTCAACATTTGGAGGTTGAGGGAAAAAATTGTTTAAATTAGGTAACTTCATTAAAAAAGCATACTTGGGCCTGTGGCTGTGTTAAATTATGGGCTTGATAATAGTTTGTGAATCCATCTACTCTCATATTCTGGGTCAGGTGCATATTTCAGCACCTGCTACGTATTTTATTCTGTCTGTTTATAAAAATAAGAAAGCACCAAACAAACCATTTGATAGGCTTTCTTTGTCTTGCAAAAATAAATTTGACATTCTTTTAAGTGGAGATATAATGTACACCAATATTTCTGAAGTACCTTAAAGTGGTGTGAGGACCATGAATAGCTTGGTTCCCTGGCATGGCTCTGATTTACAACTTAATAACTTCATTTTCTTGAAATAAAGTGGCATTCTTATTTAAAGGCTGAAATATTCCTGTTTTGTCTGAATATCAGTAATAATTTAAATTCATGACTTCTATATTATTCATGCATCCCGATTTAATAAGAATAGTGTTTCTTGTGTTCAATGTTTATGAAAGGTATGTCTTGAGGATATTCTGAGCCTTATAACAAACAGATGCTAGAAGTAACTACCTAGTGTGCTCCCCTTATGAATCAGAGCCTGAAATATATTATGTTTTTGGTAACTTGAGCACACACAAAAAAAAGAGAGAGAGAAGAAAGAGAGAGAAGGAATATTTTTCTTAAAAACAAAAATCTTACTTTATAAAGATTCAAACTTTAAAAGCAAACATGTAAAAAATGTATTGCTTACTTTATAAAAGTTTTATTATTATAGCAGGAGTCATGTTTGGTAAGTTAAGTAAGTTGATAATGATTTCCTCAATTGAGGTATTAACCTGCTTGTTTATCACAGAGAAATAATGTTTTAGAAAAGTTATGAAGTAAAATTCAATTAGAAAAAAATTAAAGCTTTTGTAGACATGGCATATTATTCAGTTGGAAAATATGGCACCTTGTGAATGCAACGTAAGTACCAATTATTATTTTAGATATAATATGAAAATAGTTATATGAAGAACAGGAGGCATGCTTATATGTTTTTATTTTTTATTTATTTTTTGACAGAGTTGCTTAGGTTCGAGTGCTATGGCCTCAGCCTCAGCCTAGCTCACAGTGACCTCAAATTCCTAGGCTCAAGCGATCCTCCTGCCTCAGCCTCCCAAAGCGCTGGGATTATAGGCATAAGCCACCACAACTGGCCTGTGTGTTACACACTATTTAATAAATAGTGAATTCCTTTATAAACGTATGCTTTCAAGATATTTAAATGATAATAATCAATGGGTTATATTTGTATAAATTTGGTATTTATTTCAGCCTTACAGAGGTTAAAATATGCAGGAATTCATGAGTACTTCATTAAAATTATAAAATTTCCACGGTTCCCATATTCTCCCCCATTTTATTTATTAAAGACATTTCTAAATGTCTTTGAAGGAACATGAAGTTGTTGAAGTTGTTGTGGATAGGTTAGATTTCATTTGGAACATGCCAGTAAATATTTTCAAGGAGAAGCTGGTTACTAATCTATTAGAAGTTTAAAACAGCTTTCAGAAATTATTTTGAAAACTGTCTTCAGATATTCACAGATATATTTGTTCAAGAATTCTACTTGCTTAAGATTATATTCTGATAAAGGTGAAAGTGGTTGAAGAGTAATTCTGTGGAGCATTTCATGTAATTTTCCAAAAGCTGTGAATGTTGGTGAGAATATAGATAGACAAGGTTGGCCAGCAACCTATACTCAAATCTTAATTATTTTTATTTTTAACTGAAGGGGTTTGGTCAAGTTATTTAATTTTTTTAAACCTACATCATTATTTGCAAAATGGGGATAATGTCTAACAATGAATAATTAAATGTTTTCATGTAGAATAAATGAGACAATCTGCATAAGGACCTAATTTATAATTGGTATTCAGAAAACAATATTTAACCTCTGATGTGAGCTTTCTTTCATTTACATTTTTTCCCAGTTTAAAAGGAGTGTTGTATCATCATCATAAAAAGCAACTGCTTGATAACTCTGACAGAAAAAGGGATATAAAACTAGGCTGATTGTTAATGGAAAAGTGACCCAAATAGGTGTGAATTTTCCATTATTTTTTTTGTCTCTCTTGTAGCTTTGAAGTGAGAATGATCTAATTCATGGGATTGTGTGGGGCATGACTGATATTTAACAGACATCTCACTCAACAACAGTAGAGTAGATCTTCTTTTCAGATATACATGAAACTTCCAACAAGACCATTTAATGAGACATAAAAATAATGAAAATGATACAAAGTATGACTTTGGATAATGATAAAATTAAAGAAGGGTGGTGCCTGTGGCTCAAAGGAGTAGGGTGCAGGCCCCATATGCCAGAGGTGGTGGGTGGTGGGTTCAAGCACAGCCCTGGCCAAAAACTGCAAAAAAAAAAAAAAAAATTAAAGAAGAAATCAATAGTAAAAAGACATTTTTAAAAACCCTCAAAATTTCAGAATTAATCCATCATTTTCTTTCTTTGGTAGGGATTCAGAAAGAAAATTGGAAAATACATTTAATCAAAATAAGTGAAAATATGAAATTTGTAGTATGAAGCTAAGGCATTGATTTTAGGATAATTTAAAGCATGAAACACTTACATTAGAAAAGAAGGAAAGTATCATATAATGAGCCAACATCTATCTTAAGATGTTGGAATAAGAAAAGCAAATCAATTTCAACACAAGCAGAGTTAGGAAATAATCTAAGAAAAGTAGTGTGGGGGGAAAAAAGAATGAAAAAAAAAATAGAAGATATCAATGAATCCAAAAGATATATCTTTGAAAAGATTAATAATATTGATAAATCTTTATCCAGATTGACAAAAGTAGAGATACAACTAAAGAGAGGTCAGATCTTACCATTATTAGTAATGAATTGGAAGAATTGCTTACAGTCATTAAAAACTGAAAAGGGAATATTGTGAATAACTTTACACTAACCATTTCAATAACTTAGGTAAAGTGGACCAATTTATTAAAAATATACAAACTCCTAGATCTCACTTAAGAAGAATCAGCTAAAATAAATAGTATTATACTGATTAATAGATTTAGCATTTATAACTTTTAACAAAGAAAACTCCACACGTGGTGTCTTCACTGATGGAGTCCCAGGAACACTGAAGTGTACACAAGAGGGCTGTTGCTCTTTCCACCTCATTTTATGAAGCCAGCCTTACCTAGATGCCAAAATAAGATAAAAGTTTCCTAGAAAAGAAAACTATAGACCAATACTTCTCAAAAACAGAAACAAGGATGTTCATTGAAATGTCAGCATATCAAATCCTGGTCTATTTAGAAAGGGTAATGTCTTTGCATTTGGACCTAGACGTGGCTTTGAATTTGGGATGAGTTTTCTTACAAAATAACAGGTAGAGATGAGCTAATAGACTAATAAACTTTGGCTAGTCTCCCCCCTCCTCCGTTATCCTTGAACTAAACCCTAAGTTTGCTTTCAAAACTGAACAAAAGCTTTGAAAATGATTAGCTCCAGAAGAGGTAGTTCTACTTTCTTTAACAGGACGTGGCCACCACTGACCTGTGGGCCCCATCAAAGGAGGCACAAATGCCAAGATGAAGACCAAAGTTGACTACTCTTAAACCTTTTCCCTAATTTTAATGCCAAAAGTCATGCCCAGTGGTGGAGATTTAATATGCTAATGAGACATCCAACGTATGAAAAAGCATGATTGATGAACAGCTGTGAACAAAAACTCTACCTCTATGTGCTATGATTTCAAAGCTTTCTCTTTATCTTTTAAAAGTTCCCCAGACTTCTGTTCTAAGTGCCACTCTGGTTGCTCCTTAACTAGCACAGTCTCCTTTGTTTGAACTTAGATCCCTATAAAGCCTTATCTGTATGCATTTCTTTTTCACACTTGTGTCAATTTCTATTGACTCAGGGACCAAGAACTGTGATGTCAGCAACAGTTATCTCTAGACTATATGTCTCTTTCCTTCTCCTGTTTTGCAGCAGAGTACTTTAAAAACTCTCAAACATTGGCAATTGCTTAATCTATAAATTATTATATTTAGAAATTTTTAACATATAAAAAATAGATGGATAAAGCCTCTATAGTCAATGAGAGGAAGATGAAAACAGTCCTTTTATAGCATCTCTAATGAAATAGTGCTGCTCATTCGGGATGCTGCCTGTAATGGAAAAAGGAGCAGAAAACTGAATTGGGAGAGGACTCCAAAAGTTGGATGAATGTAACTTGCATTACCCTATATCTAAGTTTATTTGCTTTGCTGAACTTAACTGTGACATCCAACGTTTCTATGGTGTGGTAAGCATTGGAAGTGCAAGAAACATCCCAAGATGTCTCTAATACAGAGTGGCTCCATTCTTCGCTAGATCACTTGGAATTCAGGAAAGTCAGAGTCACAGCTACTAAGTGTGGATCCCCTGTATTAGTCAGAGTTCTCCAGAAAGACAGAGCCAGTAGGATTACCTATCTAGCTAGTTTGCTAGATATAGAGATTTATTTTACTTATTTTAGGGATTTGGCTCACACAATCATAAAGGCAGAGAAGTCTCACCATCTATTACCTGAAAGCTGCAGATCCAGGAGACCTGATGGTGCAACTCTAGTCAGGGTGAAGGAGAAGACATATTTCCATTCAAAAAATAGACTGAGAGAGTGAATTCTCCATTACTGTTGTTTTTGTTCTATTGGGACCACCGATGCATCAGATAAGACCCATCTACATTGGGGAATAATCCATTCTACTCATTCTCCCAATTCAAATGTTAATCTCGTCCAGAAACTCCCTCACAGACATAGCCAAAACAATGTTTAACTAATTATCTGGGCACTCTATGTCCCAGTAAAGTTGACACATAAATTAAGCATCCCGTGTAATCAGGTGAGCTGGGTTTTACAAATATATGACAAAAGATTTTAAATATTAATTAAAAATTATGAGCATGATTACTTTAGTTTTTAATATAAATTTTTCAAAAATATGTGATGTGTGCCTCAGGCTTCTCAACCTATTCAACCTAAACTAATATAGTTTAGAATCTGCCTCAAAATTCACACACTCAAACACACATACATCCACGTACATTTTCTAGGCACACCGTCATAATCATTTTTACTTTTATAATTTTAGGAATGGACAGATGCTTGGGCATAGAGAATGCTCTGTAGCTTAATTTATTGAAAATATGTAATTTTACTTTCTACTAATATACCCTATCCCTCACAAAAACAGAGTAGCTCATTCTGCCACCACGTCATCTTTTTTCTCATGCTATATGTCAAATGTCACAGGTGTCCCCTATTATTGATTTATCTTAATCTTTTGGATATTTATCTTTATCAAAAATCTTTTTGTGGAACACTGATTCCCTTGGATTAGAGACATTTTGCCTTGCTTCTACATGCAAATGTATCTAATTTTGACTTATCTACTGCTGAATCATTTTTTTTTTTCTTGTCCCTATTTCTGAAAGCCTTGATTGCTACTAGGCAGCGCAGTTTTCAACAACATCTTCTGCTGCCACCAGATTTAATTAGGGGTACAGCTTTTATTACCTTATTGCTCTTTATTTCTCTTTCCTTTTTTCCTTTTCTGATCTGCTTTTGCCAATCAAAACCTCATTTTTCTGTAATATTTTGGAAACTATTTTAAATTTCCAATTAGCAACGCTCACCAGTGTAATAATGTCTTTCAAGTAAGGATCAGCACTCGTTTACCTTTTAAGATATGCCTGGGTTCTTTACAAACATTTAGGTATTTATTTAACAAACATTTGGTGAGCTTCTCTTATAAACAAAGGGGCAGTCCTAGATGCTGCAAATGCAATGAAAAGTAAGATAAATATATTTCACTCCTAATAGAATTGTGGCAGAGGCAATTGCAGCGGTGCTGGTATGTAACAATTAATTGCCTGAATTATTTGTACTTAGAGTTAAGCTAAGTGCAATGCAGTGATTTTATATGGTGTTATCCCAGGTTGTTTCAATAGGTGGGTCTGATTTGGTCTGCAAGGAAAGAGAAAGTCTCTATGAAGTCGGAGTTAAATAGTAAAAGTGTTTAGTTAAGTCAAGAGGAGAAGTCAGCCATCCCAGGCAGAGGAAACAGTGGCTGAACTGACCTGACTTAGAAGAGCTTGTTGAGGGCTCATAGGTCTGTCAGGCCCAAGTGTCAAGAATGAGAGGACCTGGGAAGGAGGCAGAGGAGTTCCAGCAGCGCTTTGCTGGCTGGCTGGTGGTTTGGATTTTCTCTTAAGAACAAAGCAATTTTAGAATTATACATCCAAATCATGCAACCTACTTAACTCAGTTTATAGTTCTAAAGGGCTTACTAATAAACATCACAGTGCTATGTGTGGAGTTAAGTGTGATTATGTTTGGAAAGTGTTCCTTTTAGTTTTTAAAATATTAAGCACCCAACGAATGATGGTTATCATTAATTTATTACTATTATTTTATTGTGATTTTATATACATTATTTCTAAACAGCATGACTATGTTGAAAATATTACAATCCTCTCTTTACAGAAAGGTTATTTGGATATTAAAAGTTATCAAGAAACTTTAGAATCAAGTGTAGGCTAACAGATTTGAAAATTTAGACAAAATGGACACATTTATTTAAATACAGAACTTACCAAAACAAGAATAAGAAGAGATGAGAAAATCTCAATCATTTAAAAACTACTACAGAAAAAATCATAATTTGAGATCTTCAAATATAAAGATTCAAGACTTTTTTAGTGGATTCCACTGAATATTTAAGGAAACCATGACAATTTTCATAGAAAAGAAAAAGGAAGAAAGTTTTAACTCATTAGTAAGGGTAGCATGACTTTTACACAATAACCTAACAAGAAGCTTCAGAGAAGGGAACACTAGAGACCATTTTTACTTAAAAGTATAAGTGCAAATATCCTACAAAAAATACTTAAAAACCCAATCATGACATATATAAAAGCATGATTTATCAATGAGAAAGTTGGGTTTATGTTTGAGGCCAAAGATTTCTTTTTAATACTAGGAATAGAGAGAAACTTTCTTAATACAAAGTTCACTTTCAAACAATGTGAAACCTATTGCCAACCTCATATCTAATGGAGATCGATAGTTTTGTCTCCAACATAATGAATGAATAAAAGATACATCATCACCATTTATCATTGCACTGACTGTCCTAGCCAGTGAATTAAGATGGACAAAAAAGGAAGGAAGGAAGGAAGGAGGAAGGGAGGGAGAGAGGGAAGGAGGGAAGGAGGGAGGGAAAGAAGGAAGGAAGGAAGGAAGGAGGGAAGGAAGGAAGGAAGGAAGGAAGGAAGGAAGGAATCATATGCTGAGGTTACTAA
>CAUYPK010117679.1:0-16950 GCA_963574355.1 Loris lydekkerianus
CTGAGGGATTCTACTGTATTTTTCAGATCTTTGAGGGCTTCAAATTCTTGCTTCAGTGTGTCTGAGTCCTTGGTGGTTTTGTCTTTAAATTTGTTAAATTCTTGAAACAACTTTTGAATTTCTCCTCGAATTCCTAATTCCATTTTGTTAATCTTGTTTGCCATCCAAATTCTGAATTCGATTTCTGACATCTCAGCCAGCTTTTTGTGAATGGAATCTTCAATTACATCTGCCATATCTTTCCTTGGGGGGAGGGTATCTATTCTGGTTATTCATGTTACCAGAGTTTTTCCACTGATTCCACCCCATGATCGTTTTACTCCCCTTGATTTTTCCCTGGAGCTTTGTCGAGGACCCTTATAGTGCTGTGGCCTGAGAAACTGGGGTCTTGTTTGGTGTGGTGTGGCTAAGTGGTTCTGTGTTGTTTTCAGTTGTTTTCTGTTCAACCCTAGTGAAACAGTTACTCTGGGTTGAAGTCTCAGCTGTGGAGAAATAGCAGCAATTAAGTCACCCTGGCCACCAGGCAACAATTGGAAGAGGAAAATCAAACCTTCCTATAACCACACACCCAGGGCACCACCTGAATAGCCCTCAGGCAATTGGTTCAGTTCAAAAGGTCTAAATCAATTGTCTCAGTCAGCACCTGTCTCGGGTGAGTGAGTTTAAGAGGTCTCTGGGAACTGGATCACAGGGGTCTGGTGACTATTCTAATATGGGTTGCTCCAGTGCTGCGTGGAGTCAGAAGGAGCCACCCAGCAAATAGATCAGTCTGGGAAGGTTGATGCCTCCTTCCCTACCTTGCAGTTCTGTCACATCCAGTTGCTGCTAGCCCCGCAGGGCTGTGACCCAGTCAGTTGTCTGAAGTGAGGAGATACTCCAGTGGTTTGCACCTGCCTAAATCACAGGGAAGTCTGTATCTGATCGTCCAGGCTGCTGCTCTCTGCCTCTATCCAGCAGGGGGTGGTGAGGCCTGTCGACCTTGGGCACTTGATGGAGGCTGGGGGTGTTCACTCTGTTCCAGCCCCACCCTTAGTTTATGTTACTGGCTGAATGGAACAACCCTGTGGCAGTTAGTTTCTGACCCTGCTAAATTCCTCTGCAGAGGAGAGGCTGATTTGAGTTCCCAGAACCTGTGCCTCAGGCCCTGTCTTTACTCCTGCAGGTTTGTATTCACAGCACGATTAGTTGTCAGCTGTAGCCTCTTGGCCTCCTTTGTCTATATGTGTTGTCAGCTGTAGCCTCTTGGCCTCCTTTGGCTGATGATTTCCAAGGGCCAGGTGCATATTAGGCTCAGTAAAGTGGTCCTCTGGATCAGGCCCACCCTGAGAGTTTCCCAACTCTGCAGGTGCATTTTCTAGTCCCGACATTCCACCCAGGCCGTTCCTCCTGGGGCCTGTGTTTCAGTCCCAGGTCTGTTCCATGGTGGTTGCCATCTGAGAAGATGCCTGGCCTCATCTGGTTGCCCATGGAGGCAGGAGGAGTGGCTATGGGATATCTGGGGGTGGACCTTGTTATTGCTAAAGGCGGCTGCTGCTCTGCACCTCGGGGCACCGCCACTCCGGTGTAATTCCCTCTTAGCCAACCGTCATCTCACTTCTGTGCTCCAGAATCAGCACTGTCTAGCTGCAGTTCAGGTCCTGTCTGCACCTCTTGAGAAATTACCCAAGAATCTGGACTCCTGGGGGGCAGGTCTGCAGACCTCAGAGTGAGAGTGGAGGGGAGTGCGGGAGCTCAGAGTTGCAGGTCATAACACCAAGCTCATTGAGAGCAAATGAGCAAATAAACAGATGCAAAGGCTACCAGACACATGAGCCCATAGATATAGAAACTGACAGAGACACATAGACATACAGACAACACCCACAGCAACAGCAACATAAAAACAAGTGCAATAAAAATATTGATAATCGTAAATTAATTGAAAAAATAAAAATAAAAAAGAGAAAAAAGTGGTGTTCATAGAAAAGTTAGAAGAAAGGAGGAATTAAAATTAGAAAAAATAGAAATAAAAATTTATCTATATAAAAAGTAATAATAAAAAATTAACAAAAGTTCCTCCAAGAAAATGGTGAGGAAAAAACAGAACACACACACACACAAAGGCACCAACTACAAAACTATTATTCTTGCGTGTAGAAATATACATATATACATCTATATGTATGGCGTAGGGATCAACTTCCGTAGGAATGTATTCATACTGCAATATACTTTCTGGACACCAGGTGGCGCTGTTAGTGGTTCCCAGGCTCATACCTGATTCACAGTTTGTACTGTTACCATGGTAACCACCTTTCATGGCCGATGGACATTTTGCAGTTTCTGTAAAAGTTTGTCACAGCATTTGCAACCGACTTTCCCCCTCAGTGCAGGAGTCTACGCTTCTTAAATCTTTCCACTGTGCTCCCAGGTTCTCCTACAAACTGGCGACTGTAATCGGGGGTGGAGGAGGGTGCTCCTGGGTTCCCGAGGTTGCTGCCGGTTCACGGCTAAAGTGGCTGTAGCCAGTTCCAGTGGAGTGCTCTGGGACCTTATTCTGAGTTTTATGGTTCAGAGTTTCCCTTTTGGATTGGGGCCCGCGCAGCCTGACCCGCCAACCCCCTCCAACATTCTCCCCCAGGAGTGCTCTGGCTCCTGGTCTAGGGGAAGGTGCAGCTCTTTGGGGTAGTTCAAAATGTCTGTTTCCCTGGTGGGATCCCTTCCTTTCAATTGTCCAATAGGTTGCCCATCTCCCATGTGGTTTTGAGTGGCTCTCCTTTTGGATGCCTCCCTCAGTTCAGGAATAAATATTTGTCAATTGGGTTTTGTCAGCATTTGTAAGCTGCTGTCCTCTGTAAGGGATGGGCCTGCTGGCCAGCATGGCCGAGCAGGGAAAAATCTCTACAACACAGTCTGTGGTTTTAAATTACTCCTCATATATAGCAATCCGCCAGTTCTCTGAGCATCTCAAGCTGTCCGTCCACACCAATAATCCACACATGGGGGAGGTCCAGACCCCCTTTCCTCTCACCTGATGGCTTGGGAGAGGTGGGCTACATGTCCTCCTGTCCGCCATCATGCTCCACACCCCCACCAACTCACCCTTTTTGCATTTCTTCACTTACTGTATGGTTCTTGAGAGCAGGGATTGTCTTATTTATCTCTACATCTTGGCACTTAGCAGAATGGGTGGCATAGAGTAGGTTCTCAATCATATCATGGAACAAAGCTTCAAATTCTTGGGTAGTTAGGAACTACACGGCTTACAGCTTCACAGTTGCACAACCAGCCTATTATGAAGCATTTGGGTACAATTATGTGTACAGAACCCAGCAAAGTTCTCCTTTTTTGCCTAGAGGAAACTGGCAAGTGGTTTAAGAGAATCCACATGGGAACCAGGGTAGGTGTGTGTCCATGTGCAAATACGTCTTGCTTTACATAGCAAGCAACTGTTGGGCAGTGGCCCTTGATTGGTGTGCCGCAGCCTCCCAGGGCTCAGCCAACCAGTAAAACCCTGACAATTTGCTCGTAATTGCGCCTTCCAGTAAAAAGTCCTGGTTGGAGTGGTAAAAATAGCAACAGCAAGTTCCCCTCGGGGAGCTGCCGCCAGGGCCCACTGCTGCACTTGGAGACTTCAGGCCACCCGGCTGAGCCCTGCAGCCCCAAACACCGCCACCACCCCAACTGGAGAAGCTGCCATGGCCCGAATCCCGCTCTTGCCACCGGCTCACTATTTTAAGGTGCTGTTTTTTCCTTCACCAAAATCTTATATGTATTTCTAGAGTTTCTGTTTTGTTCCAGGTGTGTACTGCATTGTAGATTTATTTCTGCTCTTCCTGTTATCAGATGGAGCCACCTGTACTTCGATATTTATCCATCCATATTCATCCATTCTCTTATCCTCATTGGATTTCCATCTTGCCATTACTGAGTACATAAAATAGTAGGAATGCCTGCAATGCCAAAGACATCAATCTGGGCTAAGATTTTCCTCCAAGAACTTTTCAGAAAAATCATTCACTCAACAAATATTTCCTGGGCACCCCTGATGTCTGGGTGTGAATACAGGCCAGTGTCTCTGCTCAGCCCCCTAGAGAGGAATAGTGCAACCCACGTGTCCTAGCCTTTTCTTTCCCTGCTACCCACCTGATGCCCATTCTCTCCAGTCCTGACTGGGAGCAGAAACAGGCCCCCTGTGATGGAGTGTCAAGGGAAACCTACTTCCATTGGAAGGCCGTGTGCACGCCACACTGCCATACTGCATCTCATGAGTGGCAAAACTTGATGGCTTTTCAAAGTCAACGATGAGTCTTGATGTATAAATCCAGAGTAGAGTTGAGGGGCACCTTCCCTATTACCTCTGCCGCTTTCAGCTGAGATTTCTGCCCCTGCATTCTTGCCTATGGGGGGGTTGCAGGATTCCAGGGATGCACTTGACTCCCAAAATAACATTGTCAGAACTTCTGCAATGGAGGCACCCTCCCATAGGCTGCCAGCTCTAGCCAAGTTTCTTCATGGGTTATCCACATCTGTGATCTTTTTTAGGTCAAAGTTCTTGCTCTGGCCCCAACTTACAGACCACTCTGATGTGCCAAAAGTGACCTGAGACAGGAATTCCAGTGCAGCCTGTGGTGCTCCTTGCACTCACCAACAAAATGTGTCCCTGAGCCCCAAAGTTCTCAACCAAGAGCCTCATTGGAGACAAAGCTGCTCCTCCCACACAGCAAGCTACAGAGAGTAGGTGGTGACAGCTCTGTGCAACTGGCTGTCCCCTGGGCCTCAGCCCAAAGGGGGTGATGGTGGGCACCCTGGGTGAGGGCCTGACAGACCCCACCCTGAAGAGGATGGTCATGTGGTAGCTCCCCCAAATCAGTCTGTCACTGTAAGTATCATTTTAGTAGTAGGGTTTTTGTAGATCTCCTTTGTTAGGTTGAGAAATTTCCCTTCTATTTCGAGTTTCTGAGGATTTTTTTGTCAGGAGTGAGTGTTGGATTTTGACAAATACTGTTTTTATGCCTATGGAAGTAATCACATGGTTTTCTCTTTTTTAGTTTGTTGCTATGGTGGATTATATTGATTTGCAAATTCTGAATCAACATTATGATCCTGGAATAAACCCCATTTGGTAACAATTTGCTAAAATTTTGGAAAATTTGCATCTATGTTCATAAAAGATATTAAACTATGGTTTTCTTTTCTTATAATTTAAAAAATCTATTTTTGATAAAATAGGAAAATACTGTCATCATAAAATCAGTTGCAAACTGTTCTTTCCATTTTAATTATTATTATTATTATATCTATTGTTATTTTTTGAGACAAGAGTCTCACTCTATTGCCCTCGGTAGAGTGCTGTGACATCATAGCTCACAGCAACCTCAAACTTCTGGTCTCAAGTGATCCTCTTGGCCTCAGCCTCCCAAGAAGTTGAGACTACAGGCATGCACCACAATGCCTGGTTAGTTTTTCTAATTTTAGTAGAGACTGGGTCTTGCTCTTCCTCAGGCAGGTCTTGACTCCTCAGCTCAGGTGATCCACCCGCCTTGGCTTCCCAGAGTGCTAGGATTATAGGCCTTGAGCCACCGGGCTGGCTTCCATTTCAATTTCTTAATAGTGCTTGTGTGGAATTGGTGTTATTCCTTCCTGAAGTATTTGGTAGAGTCACAAGTAAAGCCATTCAGGTCTGGCATTTTCTCTGAGGAAAGATTTTGACAACGAATTGTGTTGTCAAATTCTTTAATTACAGCTATTTGGGTTATCTATTTCTTTTTGAGTGGGCTTTAAGTAGTTTGTGTCTTTTGAGGAATTTATATATCTCACCTAATACAATATTACTATTGTAATAATAATAATATAATAATACAATACAATAATATTGTATTGTTATTTATTAAACTTATTATCCTAAAGTTGTTCATAACATTCCCTTATTATCCCTTTACATTTATAACATCTGTGGTCATGTTGTCCTTCTCATTACTGATATTCCCAATTTGTATGTTCTGTTTTTCTTTCTTGATTGGTCTGGAAGGAGGAGGTTGTCATTATTAGTTATCTCAATGAAACAGCTTTTCATTTCACTAATTTTCCTTTATTGGTCTTGTGTTTCTATATTATTGATTTCTAATAATCAATGAAATTGCTCTAATGTTTATTATTTATGTTCTTATATTTACTCTGAGTTTAATATGCTTTTCTTTTCTAGTTTTTTAACATAGAAGCTATGTAGTTTGCTATAACAGAAAACCCGAAACTGGGTAATTTATAAAGAAAAATTTATTTCTTACAGTTCTGGAGGCTGGGAAGCCCAAGGTCAAGGGTCTTCATGCTGCATTACCTTATGGTGGCAGAGGAAAGGGCAGGAGAGCAGGTGCATGGGAGAGCAGAAAAGAACAAAACTCAGCCTTCTAACAGGAACTTCCTCCCCAGGTAACAAACCCACTCCTGTGATAACTGATCCACTCCCACAGTGATAGCATAAATCTGTGAGTGGAGCAGAGCCCTCGTGACTACTCCCCTTTTAAAGTTCTCACCTTCCAACATGATGGCATTAAGGATTAATTTTGCAATACATAGACTTTGGAGGACACAGTCAACCATCGCAGAAAGTTTTTCATTTGAGATCATTCAAATTCATTGACACTGTTTTATGTTCCATCAAAGGGTTTGGAAGGGTCAGAAGGCTTCCGAGAGAGATGATGAGACACACTCCTCATTCCAGTCATGGAAGACCATAGAACAGTAGGGACAAAGTGACCCTGCAGCTGTGGGTGTGTTAACTAAGCACATGAAACCAAGTCCAAGGCAAAATGTACTTTTATTCTTTAAGAGAAACGTCTGTATTCTAGATTCAGAAGCGTCCTATTAGGTACCCTGAGATTATACCTTAGTGACTCTGCCAAGGGAGCAGGCTGTATGTTTTAAACTGACATAGGTTGTTTTTCCTCAGCGTCCTTTCCCAGCTGGCTTTCAAACCAGGTTAGGGTTTGTGCCTAACAAATCTCAGACAGCCAGGGAAGATTATCAAGCCAGATGCTTGCATAGTTATTGTCATTATGAATTCTTCAAACAGCTCTATGATCTGAGTATTGCTAATCCCATTTAACACAGGGTGATACCTGGGTTTCAGAGAGAGAATGTTTGTACTGGATAGCAGCGAGTTATGTTTGGGCAGGAATTACTCATTTAGATAGTAACCGATTACCTGTTCTTCTGAGAAAGAAATTAGCTGAGCAGGCCAATGCCTGAAAGAATCTCAGATACTCTTTCCCGTCCTAAGAATAAATCTGGCTTGGCACCCTTTCTCAGTGGTTAGGGCACCTGCCACATACACTGGGGCTGGCAGGTTGGAGCTCAGACCAGGTCTGATAAACAGCAATGACAACAACAAAAAAATAGTTGTGTGCTGTGGTGGGTGCCTGTAGTCCCAGCTACTCAGGAGGCTGAGGCAAGAAAATTACTTAAGCCCAAGAGTTTGAGGTTGCTGTGAGTTATGATGCCACGGCACTTTACCATGGGTGATCTAGTGAGACTGTCTCAAAAAAAAAAAAAAAAAAAAAAAAGAGTAAATCTAAAATCCTCAGCTGGCATTTGGAGACATCCATTCTTTGAATCTAATTTAATTTTCCTGATTTGGCTTTCACTTTTCTCATTTATGTTGATACTTAGTCTTACTGACCCCTTCCAAATCCCTTGTATCTCTGGGCAGGCTCTCCCCTGGGCCTGGGAGACACTTTCATTATGATGCAGATTGAAATTCTGTTTGTCCTTCAAGGCCTGTGACTTCCTGAAGGTTGTAATATTTCCCTCCCTTTTTAATCTTCATTAGATTTTTTACTTCTCTCCTGGTACTTCTGAATTATAGTTATAGGTGTCTCTGTCACCTTCATATTAGAACATGAAGGCAATCTAGTCTTTGAATTTCATACCAACTAAACCCGTGACAATAGTCGGCACAAACGAAAGCTCAGAGACGACCTGTTGAACTCAAACAGAAGTTTTGCTTAGCTACCTGAACTTATTCATGCATTCCTTGGTTGAGCAGTTAGGGTCTGTCTGTTTCATTGTTGTAATAGTACGTGATGAAAAGGATGTTTTACCAGCTCCAGCTTGCACAAAAACATCCTGTGAAGGGGGCGCATGTTATTTCTGGGGAGCACCCCCTTACCGCTATCTCTGCTGGGGTCTCTGGGTCTGGTGTGTCCCTGTCATGTGACTGCCACCTCAGCCTGTGAGATGAGCACAGCAGGTCTGTCATCTCCAGGTGCCTGTGAGCAAACTGAGGCTGGACAAGGTGGAAGGCCTCGCCTTCCGTCTCACAGTCCCTGTGCCTATAGATGCTGAGTCTTCTGGTTTCTGTCCCACTGATGCTGCCATAGTCCAGGAAGGACAGGAAGAAAAGAACCAAGTAGAGAAGCAAGGAAAAGATACCAGAAACCAATGGGGAAGAGAAGGAATCTAACAATTGTGCACAACACAATGTTTTAAAATATGTATAAGTTGTGGAATGGCTAAGTCAAACTAATTAACAGGTGCACTATCATAGATACTTCTTTCTTTTTTTGCCATTTACAATCTACAATTTTAGCAATTGTCTAGTATGCAATGTGCAGTTATCAACTGTAGTCATCATGCAGTACATCTCTTGAACTTATTCTTACTGTCTACTGAAATCTTATATCTTTTCCTTTTCTTTTTTTTTGGATTAAAGTTCAATATACAACTATTCATTGTATACCATTAACAATTAGAGAATTAAAGTTAATAAGACAACACAAAATATGAAATACATAGAAATAATTATTCAGCAACTTGTCCAATATCTCCCCCATCCCCCCCCACACCCCCTTCTTATGTTGAGTTGGAACAGCGCTTTTCACTTGGGGACATTGTTTCCCAGGGGACATGTGGAAATGTCTGGAGGGATTTTTGGTTGTCTCAACCTCAAGGAAGATATTCTTGGCATCTAGCAGGTGGCAAGTAAGGATCCCTCCATGCCCAGGACAACTTGTCTGGACCAAAGTGTCAACAGTGCCAAGGCTGAGAAGCCCTGGGTGAGAAGGTAGATTGTACCTTTTGGCTTGATACAATTTACTATCCTATTTCTACAAGTGTGATGACCACAGAACCTGCTCATGGCACAGAGCAGCTTGTGATATGTCACGGAGCAGGAGTGTGCGCTGAGTGTGTAATTAGTAGAAACAATGGGATCTGTGGAGGCTTAATCTTATCAGAGTTGGTTAACAATGGAGAACACCATGTGCAGATTGCTTTCCTTTTAGTCATTCAGGAAAGAGTTTACTGAGCTTTGTTTTGTGCCAGGCTGTGCGTGGGGTTGGGATTTTAGACATGAGAAAGCTTGGCCCCACCTGCAAGCAGCTAAGACCCAGGTGGCCAAGAAAAGATGGTAAACAAGGCCCTGGCTAAGGTTACATGTGAGATGTTTCTGCTCTGCTGTTTTTTGTTTTGTTTTTTTTTTTTCCTTTTTTTGAGACAGAGTCTTACTGTGTCGCCCTGGGTAGAGCTGGTGTCACAGCTCACAGCAACCTCAAACTCTTGGGCTTAAGCAATTCTCTTGCCTCAGCCAACCAAGGAGCTGGGACTACAGGTGCCCACCACAATGCCCGGCTTTTTTGTTGTTGCAGTTGTCATTGTTGATTTTTAGCTGGCCTGGGCTGGGCTTGAACCTGCCAGCCTTAGTGTATGTGGCCGGCGCCCTACACACTGAGTACAGGCGTGATCTCTGCTTTGCTTTTGAAGTTAGGAACAGCAAGAAGGTTTCACAAATAAAGCTGACGACAAATCCTCTATGTGTAAATGTATTGGCTTCTGGGAAATTGTGCAAACTGTTAACAAATGAGATTTTCCTTTAAATGTTAATAAAAATGCCATGAATACTTCTGAATGACTACACAAAGTTACTTGTGGTTGAAAATCATATTCTTTAAATTTTCTTGTGGATTTTAATCAAATGTTAATAGCTCCTTATTAGTTTGCCCACTTATTTATGGGCACTAAGTAATGGTGGACGTGTGTCTCGGGGGACTCTGACTCATGGATCTGCTGGGCAGCAGTGTCCCCAGCACCAACATTCCTGTCCTTTCCACCATGGGTCTGAGTCGTGTTTGCCATGGTGGGGGCTTCTGAGACATTGGTGAAGTGCTGGGGAAGTGCAGGCCACAACCCCTATGGGTTCCTCAGCCTTCTAGGGAGCAGGCCTCAGTAGTGGGGGTGCTTCTGTCACCTTGGAATGTGGCCTGGGGACAATACTCCCCAGACTCCCTGCTCTATTGGTAGTGGCTCAGACGAATTCACAGGACAAGGTCCCTTCCCTTCTAGAACTTTCATCCTATTGGAAGAGATTAGCTGAGTGGGAGAGTTGGGCCAAAAAACCTGTAAACCATGGACACATGTGCATGTGTGTGTGTGAAATGTGGTGCTAGGCAGGGAGGAGTGTGTGAAAAAACTAATCATGACAGGAGGATGGGGGAGCAGTTAGGCTAGACTGGTAGTCAGAACGGGTGTCTTTGGGGGAAAATGTTTGAGCAGATACCTGAGAGCTCTGTGGAGGGTTGAGGGAGTGTGGTCTGATCAGCCATCCGGTGAGCTGTAAACACACACACACATGCCAAGCTGGCCAGTGTTCTCTCTCTTCCTCTGTTTTGCCCAAGCACTCAGGAGTCACTGTGTCTGCTGGCCACTGTCCTCCACCCGGGGGGCCCCTAATGTAGAGCCTGGAGGGTGGGAGGCAACGAGGTCTGGGGCAGTTGCTACATATTGGTTCTAAGGACACATTCCAGATGAGAGGCAGGCTTAGGAGTCAGGGTAGCAGGGTGGTGGGGGTGAGAAACACAGCTGGTTGGAGTTCATTTTGGCCCTGCTGCAGGGCCTCAAAACACTGTTGTGTGTTATGGGCTAGAGGTGTAGTCCTGAGGACTCTGCCTGCTGCAGGCCCACTCAGCCTTCCAGGTGCACTCAACACTAGCTGCAATCCCTGTATACGAAAGCTGTAAGTGCGTAGAGGACGCCTTCCACCCTTCCTGGTGGTGCAATGGCAGAGCTCTCAGAGGAATTCCAGCCCTCAGGGTGTCCATAACTACAGGCCGGTGGAATCTGGAAGCTTTGTCTCTGATCTCTACCTCTGCCCAGGTGGCTGAGGGTAGCTGTGCCCTCAGTGGTGGCTGTCGAAGACCGAATGAGCTAGGACCTAGCCTGTCTGGTGTACGCTAATGTCTGGGGCAGTGATGTCACAGTGCCTCCCGAGTGCTTGGCCAGGCTTGTGGTTATAGCAGCACAAGAATTTCAGGCTTCAATGTCTGGGATAGTGAATTCCAGACCCCACGTGGCTAATTGTTAGGTGTGTGACCTTAAGCACATAACTGAACTGCCCTTGTGGTATTTTCATTAACAATAAAACAACATCTGCTCTGCCTGAGACCAGACAGTAACATCTGGGAAGATTCCTTAACCTGGGCACTGCAGGCCTCCAAGGTGCAGATGGGTCATCTGGAATCTCCCTGCTCAGACTACGAAGATCTACTAGATCTAATACTAGAATGTTACCTGGAAGGATGACTTTGTGCATGTGTTTCCCACTTTGGGAGAAGGAAGCATGTCTGGGAAGAGAACTTCATCTCTTGTTCAGCTCTGGGAATTGAACTCAACAGATTTTGAGCAGGTTGCACCCCAGCTAGGCTGTGTTTCAGAGCTGTTACAGGCAACTTAACCTTTCTATGGAGTCAGTTTTTTTTCATCTATAATCATTCCAGTGCTTGTATCACAGAATTGTTCTGAGGAATCAATGGGATAACATGTGTAATGCACTAACTTAAACCTGCACAAGCACTTTCTGAATGTGAGGGATCATTACTTCTACTATCATCAAAACAGAAAGCGGAAAGAGTAAGACCTGCCGGAGCTGGCTGTTCTGTGCTAGGAGTTGTGGGCTGGCCAATCCTCTCTGGGCGGCTCATTCTCTTGTGCTGACGGTTTAGTCTGCAGTGTCTGCTGGTCACAGTGGGAATAGAACCCTAGCTATGTTGGAAGAAAACCCAGCGACCAGTTCTAGGTGAGAGGTGTGAACGTTGACCATATTTGAAAGCTGTCACTTGGCCTGGGTGAGGAGTTAAGGGATAAGGCAGGAATATCTTTAAGTTAAGCCCTTTCTGCCTTGGAGTAACTGTATGTGACAGGGCACCAGAGAAGTAGCATTCACCTTAGTCTGTGGTGGAGGCTGGGTGGGTAGTGGAGAGCTTGAGTGGCCACACGTGTGGGCCAAGGCTGGTGAATTGGTGTGGGGCTGTTGGGCTGGTGTTGAACACAGATACTCAGCCCCTGCTTGGTCGCTCTTTTTGGCAGGGAGCTGCCAGCCTGGACGCTCTGCCTGATGGGATCTGTGCTACACCCCCCAGAGGAGTTAGAGTCCCACATGGAGAAGGTGAGTAGCTGAAATTCCATAAGCAGCTTGGGGCAGCTGTGAGGTAAAAACTGCACCAGTGTGGAAGGCTCCACCAGTGTGTCTCCTGGACAGGGAATCAGCTTTGCTACCTGGGGAGATGAACTTGTTCCTTGCTTACATGTTTTTGCATCCAGTAAAACATCAGCCTGATGCACACAGGGTCTTTCATCTGGTTCATTTGTGGCTGTCTTTCCCACTCTGAGAAACTGGCCCAGCTCAAGAAATATTTGTTAGCTAGGTAGGATGGCTCACGCTGGTAATTCCTAACACTTTCAGAAGCAGAGGTGGGACCCTTCTGTTCATCCTATATCCCCCATTGCTAAGGCAGTGCCTGGTACATAACAGACCCTCAGTATTTTCTTTTATAAATGAGTGTGTGTGTGTGGGGGGGGGGGGAGGGAAGGCAGGGCTTTGAATTGCAATAGAGAGCACAGAGGTTTCAACCTCTGACCCTAGCCTCGGACAGAGATGTTTAGGTCCCTAATTTATTCACGTGGTGTGAAATAAGCATCTAATTCTATGTTTTCTCAATGACTACTTCATTGCCCCTGCATCACTGTCCCCATGTATCAAAAGTTCATCTTTAACCTGGTAATTTGAGGTGCTACTGTTACTAGCCACTGTTAACACATTTCATGCAGGGTGCTGATGGTGAGGCCCTAACAAGGCCGGATTAGCCTATGTGCCAACGTGTGGAGATTGTTTCTTCACTGCCAAGGCTTACTGTCATACATAAATTGGAGAACTGGATTCCATGATGCTGGTCAGGGAACCATGGTACTGTGCACCCAGTGAAGTGTTGACTAACTATAAATTTAGTCTAGAGTAAAAATGCTTTGAAGATATAGCCTAAGATATTCGGCCAGGTGCAGTGGCTCACGCCTGTAATCCCAGCACACTGGGAGGCCGAGGTGGGCAGATCACCTAAACTCATGAGTTTGAGACCAGCCTGAGCTAGGGTGAGACTCTAGTCTCTAAAATAGTGGAGCACCTGTAGTCCCAGCTAGTCAGGAGGCTGAGGCAGGAGAATCCCTTAAGCCCAAGAGTTTGAGGTTGCTGTGAGCTATAATGCCTATTGTGGGGCTATGTAGAGAGACTCTGTCTCAAAAAAAAAAAAAAAAAAAAAGTAGGAAGATATTATGCAACCTTGTAACCTATGAGTAGGAATCTGTTTAATGTATACTGTGATGAGTAATAATGTTGATGATGTTTACTTTTACTGTGAGGGTAAAAAGTAACAAACGGAAAGAGGAGGGCAGAGGAGTTCTTTGGGGAGATAGATAACCCTGCTGCTCTCCAGAATTGCTGGCTTTTCTGTAAATAAAAGTGAAACTGTTGATCTGTCCTCCACTTCTCCCTTGATTGGCTTGGGTGATGGGTGGACACACTCCTTGTTCACCATACTGTCTTTGTTATATTCTTGAATTCCCATCTGTATGTGGGTTTACTTCTAGAGTTTCTGTATTTCTGTACTGGCCTGTTGCTTTAATAAGAGTCATATTCCTTTGTGTTCCCCCCACCTCCATTAATTTTATTACCTGTCCTTGTATGTTTAATTTCTATCTGAATTTTGGTATTAGTTTGTCTAATTTCATAAAACTGCTTACTGGTATTTTATTGTGATTGTATTGGATTTCTAGATTGATTTAGAGAGATCAATGTCTTTATACTGTTCAGCCAACCTTGCCCAAGAATTAGGACTATTGTTCTATTTGTGAAATTCTCATCTACTGCCTGTGGGGATACCAGAAGTTTTCTTCATTTAGTGGACACGGTGGAGACACAAAATCTACCCTCGGTTCAGCACCTTCACTCTGACTGGGCTCCACACTCCTCACAATGCAACTAAGTGTCACTTCTCAGGGCTAGCGGCCTGTGCACATCTCTTTTAAGTGCTCACCTGGTAAGTTTGCAGCCATAGGCTTCTCTGTTGTCACCCCAGCTTCAGCTCTAGGCAGTCCTGGCCTCTCTCTCTCTCAGGAGCCCCTGAAATTGTTCTGAATCACAGGGATTCAACAAATA
The DNA here is from genome assembly GCA_963574355.1 of Loris lydekkerianus. Classification (NCBI taxonomy): domain Eukaryota; kingdom Metazoa; phylum Chordata; class Mammalia; order Primates; family Lorisidae; genus Loris; species Loris lydekkerianus. Next base: position 14,459 of record CAUYPK010117679.1, read on the forward strand.
TCTGATAAACAATGAGGAAAATGGACAACCAGGGAAGACTTTTTAGGCCCAAAGTCAAGAAAATGATGCTGGATAGAAAAGTAAAAGAAGATTTCTTCAGTGACTCCCATGAAAGCATTTAGCAGATAAAGTGATTTTACTTAGATTCTATTGATTACATTTTCTTATTCTCTGCATTCTTGATGTTCTGGATGTTGGGGCCTGATGCTGGAAGGACTGCGTCTGCCAAGGCCAGCTAATTGCTGGAAACAGCAGGCATCTCCCTGTGTCAACACACCTCTGATGTACGAACTAACCAATCTAGAGCTCATACCCCCAACCACCTTCTCTATCAAACTCACACACCAAGTGGTATGCCCTGCCTTAAATCCCCCCAGAGCCAGGCACTGGAAAATTAGGGGCCAACCCTATAGTCCAGAACCTGCCTAAATTATCCAACCTCTCCAATCCCAAGCTTACTTAGGGATTACCTTGCTTGTTTCTTCCTCTGAGAACCCCAGGGGCAGTCTCTGGGCTGGGCCGGGGGGGGGGGGCTCTTCTTCCATGGCCTCCTTCCCACCTTGTGGTTCTCATGGGATCTGTGAAGATGAACTGCTAAATTCAGTGTAGTCCTTCCTGCCTATGTGTCTTACTATGCCTGACTGAAATGAACCCAAAGACATTTTTAGAACACAGACTTTGTTCTGAAGCTTTTTGGATCTAAAAAAAACCAACAAAAAACAGAACAACCAAAAAAAAAAACAAAAACAAACAAAAAAAACAACAAAAAACCAGTGAGGCCACCTATTGATATATTCAATGGACATCTTTCTGTGCAAATAAGCATAAGAATGATTTAGGTATCTTTGATTAGCCAAAAAACAAACAAACAAAAAAAACCAAGAAAACATGTGTCTGATGGATTTCAGGCTGGATGATGAAAAAGCAAAATGATGATTATGGTTCAAACCTTTCTTGCTGCAGAAGGAAAAAAGACATTCATAAGGTTTATAGGCATTTAATATGGGTAATTTTTGTTTAATTACAAAGAACAGCAAGCTACAAATAAAGAAGTAATTCTCCAAGTTTAATACCTCTCATGAAAAACATGTGCAGAGATCTTTTTTCCTGCATTATTATGTTTTTTCTGATTTATTTGTTGAAATGTAATTTAATGTTTGTTTGATCTAATAATAAAAATAAAACTGGGAGACTGGTTTTGGCACACTGGTCCACAGGCACGGCAATTTAAAGAACAAGAGGAAGTGAAAGGAAAATTAGGGCAAGGAATCAGATAAAAGAAATTACTCATGAGGAAGAATCAGTGGAAAACTCCAGGCAACATGAAGAACCAGCCCAGAGCAACCTCTCCAAGAGACCATGAGGTAGCTACTGCAGAGGATCCCACCTATAAAGAAATGTTAGGAATGACAAAAAGGAAATTTAGAATACACATGATGAAAACAATCAAGGAAATGATGGAAACAATGAAAGAAACTGCTGATAAAGTGGAAAATAACCAAAAGGAAATAAAAAAAACATAATCAAATAAGAGATGAATGATATGAAGAATATAGAAAGGATATAGCAGAGCTGAAGGAACTGAAGCAGTCAATTAGGGAACTTAAAGATGCAATAGAAAGCATCAACAACAGATTAGACCATGCAGAAGAAAGAATATCAGAGGTAGAGGACAAAGTTGTTGAGATAACTCAGATAGTTAAAGAGGCAGAAAAGGAGAGAGAGAAAGCAGAATGTTCACTGACAGAATTATGGGACTTTATGAAGTGTTCCAACATACGAGTTATAGGAATCCCAGAAGGGGAAGAAGAATGCCCCAGAGGAATGGAAGCCATACTAGAGAATATTGTAAATGAAAACTTCCCAAATATCACCAAAGATTCTGACACACTCCTTTCAGAGGGATATCAGACCCCACGTCACCTCAACTCTAACAGAGCTTCTCCAAGACACATTGTGATGAACCTGTCCAAAGTCAAAACAAAAGAAAAGATTCTGCAAGCTGCCAGGAGTAAGCGCCAGTTGACCTACAGGGGCAAATCCATTAGAGTGACTGCAGACTTCTCTAATGAAACTTTTCAAGCAAGAAGACAATGGTCATCTATCTTTAATCTACTTAAACAGAACAATTTCCAGCCCAGGATTCTATATTCTGCTAAGCTAAGCTCTAAAATTAATGAAGAAATCAAATTATTTACTGATATACAAACATTGAGGAAATTTGCCACAAGACCAGCTCTATAGGAAATACTTCAACCTGTTCTACACACTGACCATCACAATGGATCAGCAGTAAAGTAAGAACTCAGAAATTAAAGGACAGAACCTAACTTCCATATTGATGCAAAAGACAAAACTAAGCAATGGACTCTTACAAAATAAGATGAATAGAACACTACCACACTTATCAATTATCTCAATAAATGTAATGGCTTAAATTCCCCCCTGAAGAGGCATAGATTGGCTGACTGGATTAAAAAACACAAGCCATC
>CAUYPK010117683.1:0-36863 GCA_963574355.1 Loris lydekkerianus
GGAGGGCCAGACATAACAACACTTATTTTTTAAGATAATTTAAAACACCCAAATAGTATGCGACTTTTCCACGGTTTAATTGTTTGCAACTCCTTAAAAAAAAAAAAAAAAAATTTTTTTTTTTTTTTTTTTTTTTCTAAACATTCTATGGACCAAACCACACGTCTCTGGCTTTGCACTACCAAGCTGGTGACCTGCAGCAGAAAGAATAGGGATCTTTTGCATAGTTGGAGAAAACACCACTTCACCCACAAATGGACTATCAAATTGTGGTACATGTATACCATGGAATACTATGCAGCCTCAAAGAAAGATGGAGACTTTACCTCTTTCATGTTTACTTGGATGGAGCTGGAACATATTCTTCTTAGCAAAGTATCTCAGGAACGGAAGAAAAAGTATCCAATGTACTCAGCCCTACTACGAAGCTAAATTATAGCTTTCACATGAAGGCTATAACCCAACTATAGCACAAGACTACGAGGAAAGAGCCAAGGAAGGGGAAGGGAGGGGGGAGGTTTTGGTGGAGGGAGGGCAATGGGTGGGGCCACATATACGGTGCATCTTAGAATGGGTACAGGCGATTGCACTAATGTACACAGCTATGATTTAACAATAAAAAAAAAAAAATTCTATGGACCAAACCACATGTCTCTGGCTTTGCACTACCAAGCTGGTGAGCTGGAGCAGAAAGAATAGGGATCTTTTGCAGAGTTGGAGAAAACACCACTTTACCCTGTCCCATAGTTACTTAGGAGCAACAGGGCTATACTCAAAGACGCTGGCACCCGAAACAACACATTTAACCAGGAATCAACAAACTTTTCCTGTAAAGGTCCAGACTAAATAAATATCTTAGTTCTTGTGGGCCACACAATCTTTGTCACAACCACCCAACTCTGTCCAGTGACCACCAAGCAATCCTCCCCCTGCTTCTGACCTCTGTCCACACTTTGCCCTCCATTCTATCCCACCCAACACCTGGTCAATTCCTTCTCCTTTTGCAGCAATTCAATGTTCCTTCTTCGGGGAGACCCTTCCTTGGCCTCTTCCTCCTCCTGACTGGTTCTGAGCCCTAGTTATAGCTGATCTTTCATAGATGCAACCTGTGCTATTTTTCCCCAAGTAATAAACACCCTTTGTTTTTTATATTTTTTATCTTTGGATGATTAAAAAAAAAATAAAATAAAACCTGTACTCTTCCCTTTCCACTGTGAATATCCACTATCTACCATGGTACCTAGTTCATGGCAGCCATGCAGATATATATGGACCTGGATAAGATAAGTTAACCTAGAGTGTTGTGTGTGATCGGTTGCTGTATGAGTCCTTCATGAGAAACATGGGAGTTTTGCTGTCCCCCTTAACCTTGGGCTTCCTTGTGGATCCTGGCCCATGTTCTTACCTGGTTGAATTTGGTGTCGCTCCTTGATTGGTTAGTTCTTAGTTGGTTTGAAATGTGATACCAGACTTTCTCTAGCTTTCTACTATCTCTATCCCTTGGGCTCAGAAGTCCCTTAGCTTCTCTGTCCAGATGTGACCTGACACTAGTCAGTAACTCTGCCACCCCTGTGGGTCCTCTTTCCCTAATGATGCTGAGCCCCACACTTCCCCTCCAAGACCCAGCACCATTCCCTGGTGCTTCAACTTCAACATCCACAGGAACCCTGTGACCCTGGGAGGAACTGTCACCTCCATTTTACAAATAAGGAAATAGGACCTTCCAGATGTTAGGATAGATTTCACATTCAAAATTAAGGCTGTTTGGCTGGGTGCAGTGGCTCACACTTGTAATCCTAGCACTCTGGGAGGCCGAGGCAGGTGGACTGCTTCAGCTCAGGAGTTTAAGACCAGCCTGAGCAAGAATGAGACCCTGTCTCTAAAAATAGCCGGGCATTATGGCAGGCAGCTGTAGTCCCAGCTACTTGGGAGGCTAAGTAGATTGCTTGAGCCTAAGAGTTTGAGGTTGTTGTGAGCTGTGATGCCATGGCACTCTTCCAAGGGCTACAAAGTGAGACTCTGTCTCAAAAAATAATAATAATAATAAATACATAAAAAATAAATTAAAATTAAAATTAAGGCTCTCTGAATACAATGCCAAATCCCTTTCTTCTGGGCTCAATTTCAGGGAATAGCAGTAAGAAGTAATTGCTGACATAAAGGGAACTTAAAAACCCAGCCTTGGTGATCTGCAAGTTTTCTAGTTGTGATATGCTATGCTTGAATATTCAATATCATCCCCTTCATCCTATCACATCTTATTAATCTTTAAGCAAGCTATGACATATGCAGATGCATATAATCAACAAACAATTGTATTTCAGATGAGCCTGAGTAATTAGGACCTAGGACCTAGGACCTTCATTGTCATAACAACATTAGTATTAATAATAGTGTTGGTAGCAAGCATATTAGCTAACTTTATCCAGCACTTTCTATGTATTCCAATCTCTTTACCTGTGGTGGTCAATTAAATAGGGTCCCCTAAATATCCATGTCCACTGAAAAACTCAGAATATGATCTTATTTGGAAATAAGGTCTCTGCAGATGTAATTAAAGATCTTGAGATGAAATCATAGTGGATTTTAGGATAGACCCTAAATACAATGGCTGGTGTCTTTATAAGAAGAAGGGAAGACACAGTGATGTTATATAAGTGAGAAGACCAGAAGACCACGTGAAAGCAGAGGCAGAAATTGGAGTGATGCTACCACAAGCCAAGGAATTCAAGCTTTGCTGGGAGCCATCTGAAGCTAGAAAGTGCCAAGAAGAACCCTCCCCTACAGCCTCCAGAAAAAAGCTCTGCTCTACCGGCACCTTAATTACAGACTTCTGGCCTCCAGACTATGAGATAATAAATTTCTGTTTTTGCAAGCCACCCAGTTTGTGGAAATTTATTATAGCAACTAGAACTAATACACTCGCTTTGTATTATTTAATTATCACAATAACTATGTGAGATAGGTTCTATCATTTCTCCTATTTTACAAGTGGGGAAACTGAAGATCGGGGTGGTTATGTGATTGCATGACCTCATAGTCAGTGAATTGTTGAGTCGACTATGAATCCAGAGGGTCACTCTCTAGATCCCTACATCTGAAGGTGGCCACTGACAAGCCTTGCCAGCCTCCCCAGACTAGAGCAGAGTCCCCATCCCCTACACCCATGTACTCTCACCACTGCTCTCCTAGTTATTAACAGTTTACAAGGTAGAAATTTCCCTTCAGAAAAATCTTATCTTTGGGCTCTTCTCCCCTTCTGAGAGCTCCAGCTCACATCATGGAAATTTATCATGTTGAGCTATGATCTGGCTTGACTTTGTTCATTTGCTCTCCAAATAGAATAGTTCCATCACTCAGCTGCTGCCCACCTACCCCCAACTGAAATTTAAACACAAATGCTACTCATCATCAATCCTCCTCTTCTCCCACTACTTTTAGTCCTCCTCACCCCACCAAAAGCCCTTTTGGAAGAGAGGGGAATATGGCAGAGCAGGGCAGGACTGTGGATAAATACAAAACTCCACCGCTGCCCCTTGCTACTCCAGCTCAGAGCATCAGCCACCCAAAACAAGCCTTCCTCCATCTTCCCACCCAGGGGTCAGGAGAGGAAAAGTGAATGTGGTGATTTTTCTAAGTGTCTTATTAAATCGCTGTCAAGTGGCTGAACATCTGTTCTCTTTTTTGCTTGTATTTTGAGGAACAGATCTAGCCCAGAATCACAGGGCTTCAAGGGACCTCGGTTCATGTATAATCATACCAGAGCTTTCTCTCAGGCCCTTGCCAAAGCAATTAGCAAAGCTGCTTTTAACCAATTAGGCCCATCTTTTCAGTTCTCTGTAACAGAGGCTGCCTTCCCCCTCCCCAATGCTTGGCCTCCAAAGAGGCTATTTCAAAAGGCACAATTTGAACCAATTATGCCTGTCTTGTTATTATAATCATTAATCATCATCACTCTAATGACAACTAATAGGCTACTCCACATCCCTTTCTAGAACATGATGGGGGCTTACATAAATAAAGAACAAATATTTTGTAGAGTGCTTCCAAGTTTTGCCTAGTCCTCTTGCATACATGATCTTGTTATGTCATCAGTGCTATGAGATGGGTTATTAATGTGCACATAAAAAAAATAGCCTGGGGCCAGCTCTCAAGTCACTTGGTCAGGCTACAGCCAGTTATTAAAACACAAACTGCATTAGTTAAAGAAAAAAGACAGAGCCCACAGCAAGTGATGGACAGAGAAAACAAAGTTTGGTAGGTCTTCATCCATGTCATGACTCTCCATCTGCTGGGCCCATTGTTCTCATCTGTGAACTGGGATCGGGGCACCTGCCCCACAGAATTGCTGAGAACACAACAACGTGGCACTTGAAAAGTGCCGAGCACAAAATCAAAACCACAGTGATGACAGGGAATAATGATTTTTTAAGATAATATTTTAATGTGATTATTTTTGAAAGTCAGAATAAATGAAAAAAAAAATCAATGATGAACAAAATATCAAAATTTTACATAAGAGAGGTCCCCATGCTTCATGTGCATGGCTCACCTCACCCTGATCCTGACCCTAACTGGATCACTTTGGGGGTCATTTGACGCCTTGTGGTATAAGAGAGAGGATGTGATGCTGGGAGAGGCCCAAGTTGGAGTTCTGCTGCTGCTACTCACTTGCTCTGGAGTCTCCTCAGCTATTCACCCTCACAGAACCTACACAAGGAAAATAGGAGGCTCTGTCTCTCTTTGGGGATTTTTGTGGGTAACACAAAGAGTGCAACTTATTTTTGGAAACCACGAGTCTCATTCAGGGATGTGTGTGTGTCTGCTCCCTAACTCACCTCCAAAGCGAACACTAAACCTTTCAGGAAAGCCTGACAAAATTCTGAACCATTCAGGCTATCTCTGTTCCTCTCTGCCCCCACTCCTCACCTGCCCTCCTCTTCCTCACAGGAGTACCTGCCCTTAGAAAGAGCTCAGCTCCAAGTACATGCCGAGATTTGCCATAAGCCACATCTTCGCTGTGCTCTCCTCTTTTCAGACAATAGGAAGAAGGTGGGAGGGGGCTAAACGTCTTCTTCGAGGACCTTGCCTTTGATCTAGGATTAATTATTGAGCCTATAAAGTGTGTCGAGCCTCATGCTGTACCCGCTACACATTTCATCCTGTGTAACCTTTATAACAGCCTTACAGAGAGAGGTCACCATCCCACCGTTTTACAAAATTAAGAAATATTGAGGACCCCAGGGAGCTTTTGTTTATACAGGTTATATATATCAATATCTGCCATCTTAGAAATTAAAACTGAAAAATTTTTAAATATTTATTCCTTTAAAAAGAATAATAAACTTGAGTGGCTTTTTACCCACTTGTGATTTTACTACATCACACATCCATCGTTTGGAAAGTATTGGCTTAGTGAGTTATGCCGTGCTTCCAAATGCTGAAATACTCTACTGTGTAATAGTACATATTTAAAAATCAGGTTTTCTTATTACTGTGAGTACATGGCATATAAAAAAAAAGTTAATGATTACAGTGCAGTTTGGTATCACTGCTTTGAATTGTGCTAATGTGCCAATCATTCTTAGTCACCAATGCCTTTACACCACTAGTACAAATATCAACCCAGTGGAAAAAATAAATAATAAATTGATATTATCATGAAAAAAGTTCTGACTTAACGGAGTATCCCTTTCTGAAAGGGTCTCGGGGAATCATGCAGGGTTCTGCAGACCACAGTGTGAATACTTCTAGCATCAAGTGTACAGTTAAGAAAGTCGGCTTTGGCGTAGCACCCATAGCTTAGTGATTAGGGCACTGGCCACATGCACCAGGGCTGGTGGGTTCAAACCCAGCCCAGGCCTGCTAACCAACAACAAAAATAGCCGGGCTTTGTGGCAGGTGCCTGTAGTCCCAGCTACTGGGGAGGCTAAGGCAAAAGAATCACTTGAACCCAAGAGTTCGAGGTTGCTGTGAGCTGTGACACCATAGGACTCTACAGAAGGGGACATAAGACTCTTTTAGAAAGAAATTCAGCTTTGGTGTCAAGCACAGAGTAGGCCAAGTCAAAATTCTACCTATGTTAACTGTATAATCTTGGTCAAAATAGATGACTTCTCTGAGACTTGGTTTCCTTACCCATAGTAAGGGTAAGGAAATAATAATGACAGCACCACCTGCCTTATAGAACCGTGGTGAGGGTCACATGAGATGTTCTGTATGGAAGGCTTAACAGGACCTGGCACAAAGTAAAGCACCCAACAAATGGGATACACATTTTAAGTAAATTATTATAAAATAATATAAGTGCTAATAGAGGTAAGTATGAAATATGTGAAAAAAAAGGGGGAAAGGTACCTCATTCTAGTTTGTATAGTATGTATATCGGGACATGTTTCTCTGCTTCATTCTGTTACAAGTTCCTGAAGGAGGGGCATGGGCCAGTAGATGCTGGATTTATAGGCATTATCACATAGAAATATACCTTATATTGGGCGGTGCCTGTGGCTCAAAAGAGTAGGACACCGGCCCCATATGCCAGAGGTGGCGGGTTCAAACTCAGCCCCAGCCAAAAAAAAAAAAAAAAAGAAGAAAAAGAAAGAAAGAAATGCGCCCTATATGTCCCACAGAGACTACAAGTGCCCCTATGTAGCTAATGCTCACTATCAAAAAGCAAATGGCAAAAAGGTGGTAGTTTAGTTCAAACATGAATTTTCATTTGGATATGTATCTTTTTCAGGGTTTTTTGTCTCCTGTTACATTAACTATTCATCCATTACACCTAACTGACACTAATATTGCTTTCATATCTGAGGGGAGACTTTAAATTTAAATATAGTATTCAAACTTCCTAGAAGTCTCCTTTGCCATAAAAAATAGTATACCTTATTCTTTTAGAAATCAGATCAAAGTATAGAGTAAACCTTTCCTCTAAAGAACAAGCAGCAACTTCTTCCAGAAATGCAGTTATGTACATCTCTGCACAGCTGAAGAGCAAGCTAACGAATGGTGTGTCTGGTTCAATACAAGACAGAAAAAGTTACAAGCCTGCCTGGATGATGAACTACAGAAGTTCTGCTTTTCAATGCCTCTGCAGGGGCACCTGTTAGCTGTTTCCTACTAATCCGGACTTTTGGCCCTTGCACACCTAACCTGCAGTTACCCTCCCCAACGCAATGCATCTTTTTGCAGTCATGTAGGCGGCTCTAAGCTTGTTGGCTGCAGCCTGCTTTACTGGCTCTTCAATCGGCCAGCATGCCCCACAACAAAGGAAGCCTGTACCACACAGGTGAGTGGTGAGAGAGTCAGCACACAGGGCAAAAGAAGAAAACGAGTTACTTTTGGAAAACACTTCAGCCTTAACCTGACCTAGGCAGAGATGCCTCACATAGGACCATCCCTGGAAAAGGAATGCAACTCCACTGCTGTCATAAACAAAGTTGTACCAGACATCTATTTCTCTGCTTTTGTGCCAGTACCATGCTACTATAAATCGATAGTGATTAAAACAAATGTTTTTATATGGCTTTGTCTTTTTAGATTGTAGTTTTGTGATGTATTGATGGAATACAACATATGTAATTGAAGGACAGTACTATCAGGTTTAAATTTAAGGCTTAAACTATCATATGATTTATAAAATTAAAATATGCCTAGTTTAAGCTCTACCCAAAAGTCTATTTATAACTGTCTATAATACTGATAAGGTGTTTAATTTTAGGAAACATTTTCTTTTGACTTTTAAAACTTAGATTCTAATTTGCTTGAGTAACTGTTATTTATAGATTACATATTATTAGCAGTGTTCGACACGTAGTAGGTGCTCAGTAAATACTGATTGAATGACCATAACTAGCTAAGCATTAGAAATTTAAAATGATGTTTAAAATGCTTGTAAGGTGTTCAAATTTTAGAAATTGGTTTCAGATAAAATTTCACAGAAGCTAATTTTTGACTAAGAGGTTGGGAAGTGAAAGTTCCAGAAGTTCTAAGGAAATATATTTAATGTCCATAGTAGGCTAAATAATGGCCACCCAAGACTATTAGGTTCTAATTACTTGGAACCTGCAGATATTACTCTATAAGGGAAAAAAGGTCTTAGCAGATGTGATAACAGTAAAGATCTTGATGGAGAATTATAGTGGATTATCAGGGTGGCCTGTAAATTCAGTCACAAGTGTCATAGAAGAGAAAGAGACACTGTGACCATATAAGCAGAGATAGGAGTGATGTGGCCACAAGTCAAGTGATGTCTGTGATAGAAGCTGGGGTGGCGACAGAAAACATCTCCTCCAAGGCCTTCAGAAAGCACGCACGCCTGCTGATGCCTTTACGTCAACCTGGTGATATAGACTTTGGACTTCTGACCTCTAGAACTGTGAAAGAATAAGTTTATGTTGTTTCAAGCCACAGAGTTCGTGTCCATTTGTTACAGCAGCCACAGGGCACTCATACAAGGTCCATGCATTTCTTATCTTAATGATGTATGAGCCCAAGATTATAACTTCATTACTGAAACAAATCTAGAAATAAGACAAGTAGTTGGTCATCTGCCCTCTATCAACCAACTTCATGTTTAAAGGAAATTACTGTATTATTTATTCCCACCCCACCCCCATTATTCATATTAGACTATAATGTAGGAGAATGTATAAGAAGATCAGGGAAATACTAATTCTAATATAGAATGTTTCGTCTGTATTGATTTTGTAGACAGATAGGTATTATTTAATTATTTGTCTTTTCTAATGGGCCAGCCATTGGCAACTTCGATTTGCATTGAGGATTCATCTCCCTTGCTAAGCTCTGCACCTGTGTTGGTTCCGTCAGCCATGATGTTTATTGTCGTGACGGTAGCTGTCTGTGGCTACCCACATACGATCTTCCAAGTTCAGGAAGATTTAACAAAATCATTTTTGTAAATAGTGGCTTACTTTCCTTGCTTATCATGTTCATTGGAAAGAGTTTAAATGGCTTTAAAAGAAATTTAAAATGACAGAGAAAGTCTAGGAATACAGCAAATGGTTTACAAAATATTTGGTCATCTATTAAATCTTCTGGAGATGAAGATCACTATTTGGATTTTTAGCTGAAGAAAATATGATATCATGTGCATTGATGAAAACAATTTTGCTGTGGTTTAAAATAGCTGAGATTATCGTCAGCATTAGGTTGTTCCAATTTCTATATACAGAAGCTTTCAGAATTATTATTTTTAGCTCTGGCATGTTCTAAGGCACAGACGGTAAGCAACTCACCTGAAGTTTAAGCTAAGATACCAACTCATGTCCAGTCCCAGGGCAGATCTTTTACTGCATTTCTGTCAAAAACTCTGCTCTCAAAGTGAATCATGCAAGAAGTTGTGTAACTGGAAGGACTTGACCACCTTACAACTGACGCTTACTTCTGTCCTGATCTAAGTCCAGCAGCACTCACTTTATAGAAAAGTGTAGAGGCGGTGATGTGGTTTCATACGTGTACCCTACCTTACAGGGTTCCTAATACAGGTTTTATTTATAAAGGTCAGTACAATCTTGGACCTTTTCTATCTTTTCCTTTCATATCCAGGAAAGGAGCATTGTTGCTGCTGCTGCTGGAGGCTCCATTCACAGCCACCAAATACTGAGATTATTCATTTGGAAGATTTTTGTTTTCCTCTGAAACTCGTGTCTGCAAAAATTCTATTTTACAAGACAACGTAAAAAACATTGCTGCTAATTTATTGACTTATTCAAGAAGCATTTACTGAGTATTGGTTCTGAGTGACAGCCAGGTGCTATAATTATGAGAGGGTATGAACCTTCCAGAACAGCACCGTTCAGTAGAATATCATGTGGGCTGGGCACGGTGGCTCAGGCCTGTACTCTTAGAACTCTGGGGGGCTGAGGTCGGAAGATCCCTTAAGCTAAGGAGTTCAATACTAGCCTGAGCAAGAGTAAGAGCCTATGTTTTCTAAAAATTAGGTTGATGTTGTATCAGCCTCCAAGTAGCTGTATAGTCCCAGCTACTTGGAGGCTGAGGCAGGATTGCTTGAACCCAGGAGTTTGAGGTTGCTGTGAGTGAAGCTGATGTCACTATACTCAAAGCCTCGGTGACCCCGTGAGACTCTGTCTGAAAAAAAAAAAAACAAAAAAAAAAAAAAACAGTAGGGGTCCACTATGTGACCAGATGTGTCATTAAAAATTTTCTGGCAGTTGCATAAAAAGTAAAAGAAACAATCAAAATTTAATTTTTAAAAACATTTTATTTAGCTAAAATGCTATATCCAAAATAATGATTTTAACATATAATTAGTATTTAAAATTATTACTAATACATGTTTCATTCTTTCTCTTCAATCTTTGAAATCAGCATTGTAGGCATAAAATATACCTCAGTTCAGACTAGTTATATCTTCTGTGCTCAAAAGTCACATTGCAGCTAATCCTACAGAATTGGGCAGTACAAGTCTCTAGAGTTACAAATTGCTAAGTAAGGTGGATTCAGGGGGAGTCGGGTGTTTCTAGAGGTATTTATTTCTGAGGTAAGGAACAACTAACTTGGTTTGTTAAAAGAGAAAGTGATCAAGGAAATCTATTTAAAAGTACACATCTGAGCTATCAAAAATTCACAGGAGCATCCCTGGAATAGGATGGGAAAAGATCAGATGTGAGTGGGTATTTTCAACATTTGGGTGTTGATAGCATATTAGGTGCACCAGGTAAGCAAGAGTCAGTGGCAAAAGATGTGAGGGGAAGCAAGCTGAGGATAGACTTACTGAAAGTTTGTCTTCTGCTGGGGAGTGCAGGCATTGTCTGGCACCTAATCGAGAGCCACTGGATTATTTTAGGCAGAAGAGTTGGGACTGATGTTCTAGGTGCACAATTCTAGTGGTCGTTACTATTGAATGCTTGAAGCACACAACAGTCACTGCAGTGGGGCCAAAGGATGTTCGTAAAGATAAGATGCTTTGTAAAAACAGTCGCAGGGTCAGATGAGATTGTATGATGTTAAGTTCAATGCAAATGCATTTATCCCGTTTATTTTTTTTCCTCAATTTTTACTATGCTAATGTTCATTTGAATTCACAAGTGAGACAGGGTTTGCAGTTTTCCCCAAATAAATCTGGCCATGGATTCTTTGCTTTCAAAAACCTTTTTGCAGAACCGGTGTTCGCTGGCATACTTCTGTAATGCTGATTTAGGAAACATCTTAGCTGGAATTAAAAGAGAACACTGTTGTGACCTTTGTAAGGTCTTTCCACTCTGTTTCTTGTGCTAATTAGTATCTTACTTGTGGCTAACAAATCCCTCCACGCACAGTTTTGATTAGATTATTTTTTAAGATCAGGGCTGAAGCTGAGTAATTATCTTGTATATCTAATGACTGAGATACCATGAAAAAAGTATTTGAAACTTGAAAGTCCAAGCAAATTTATAGGTGCTTGTGTTGGGAACAGGAGTCAGGCCAAACGTATTAATTGCTGATTATGTAATTATTGCAAATCTTAGACAAACAACATAACTGTGCTAAAGGTAGGGTCTGACTATTATGTTACATGTGAAAAAGACATAGGCTTTTCTGAATGAGAATTTCAGAAGGAAAATTTAGCAGTTTTCCATTTGGCTGGTTTTCAGTCTGTCTAGTCGTTTCTTCCAGGTAATGTGCAGGTCGTTTTCTTCTCATGCCTTGGGTATAGGGTTCTGATGGGCCCACGGACAGAAAGCAGTGCCTCGAATGGATCTGAGCACATTTGTCTCCTGTGAATAAGTAATTTCTAGCTGACAGCATATTTCACACAGCCAAAGTTAAGTGATGTCTTATTTCACCAAGAAATAGGTCATTTGAATCAGGAGACACCGAGACTGCTCTTTAAGGTAATTAACTTGGAGCAGGTGGTCATCACAGCAAGTGCCGACTTTGATGAAAGAGAGCTCATAGTCTGAAAATAGCCTATGCCACGTTGAGGTCTGCAGGAGAAAAAGAAAAAAAAAAGTAATAACCGACTTTGAAGTGAAAACCAATATTCTGTCAGCCCTCATTTATTTTCCATGCTGGATTATAGATACTATTACTATTTTAACCTTATTTCTGTGGAAGTATTGAAAGCAGGTTTTTTCCCCTCAGATCCTTTATTTATTTCTTAAAAATTTGCACCAACTACATCTTTTGGACTCAGCATAAACCTATTTGTTTATACTTACAGTTTTTTCCCCACAGTTTTAAGGTTATAATTTAATAGAAAAAAATCCTGAATCAAATGCCAGTGAAGTGTCAGAAATTTATACCGAACTGCCAAGTCTACTTTTGAAAACACTCAGGCAGGTTCTACTTAAGTCAATGGGAATTGGTTATAGCTACCGATGGATCGTGTAATGGTATGTTCAAATTCGAAGCAGCCCCTGCTGAAAATATATTGTTCTCTCAAAATAGAAATATGAGAAGAGCTATTTATTTGTTCTATAAGTCATTTACTTTTTTGTAATAACCATTTTATAAATTATAGATTACTTTAAAGTAGTATTTATATACTATATATATATTCCAGTTTTATATTTACATAGTATTATTGTATAATACTTTTAGAATTTTATATGTTAAATATATATATACACATATTCAACAGATGTAAAGAGAGAGAGACTCTGTGGAAGATATAAAATGTTATTTTCCTATCAGTGTTAGTTTCCTTTAGCTGTTGTGACAAATTATTACAAACTGGGTGGCCTAGAACAACACAAAATATATTCTCTTCAAGTTCTGGAGGCCAGAAACTCAAAATGAGTATCCCTGAGCCAGAATCGGTATTGGCAGGACTTGGTACCCTCTCCAGCTTCTAGATGGAAATATGTCCTTGCTTTTTCTAGCTGGAATACCTTGGCTGTGACCACACCACACCACTTCAGTCCTCAAGGCCAGCGCCTTCTAACTTCTCTCTGCTCTGCCTTCACATCGTTTTCATTGAAGTGTTTGTGTGTGTGTAAGACAACCCAGTGCCCCTCCTCCTAAAGATACATGTGATTGCATGAAGGGCCCCTCCAGATAATCCAGGATTATTTTCCATTTCAAAACCCCAAACCTAATCATATCTACAAAGACCCCTTTTACCATATAAAGTAATATTTATTTGTAGGTTGCAGAAGTGAAGACATGGTTATCTTTGCTGGGGAAGGGACAGTTAGGGCCTTTTTTACCTGCCCACACTATTCAATACACATTGCCGTTTTCTTTCCTGCTAATAAAACTGATTTTGTTCAAGATGGCGTCGCTCCCACAGGATGTCGGCTAAGGCTTACGTGGCTTGTGTTGAGTCTAGACCTATTACAGTAGTGTATCTCTGCGTACAGTGCAGCTAAGAGTAGCTGTCATCCAGGTCTAACAACTGAGACATAAGGTAAAGTACGTCTGGCTTTAGCAAAGATGCTGAATGCCAGAGGTATGACCAACACTATCTCTGGCCCCATTTTTCACCTTGAAATTGGACGTAATTCTTGTTACTGAGGCAATGATTTTTCTGATCACAAGGCAAAAAGTATAGAAGGGAAAAAAGTGGCAAAGCTAAGAATGGGAAAATTAGAAGAAGCAAATCATTACGAGGCAGCTAGAGAAATACCAACAACTGCCCATTTAAAACTTCTTGATATGTAAAAATATATAAATAAAAATAATAAATTAACATAAATACATATTTATTTAAGACACTGTTGGGCTTTCTATTACTGTAGCCAAAAAACATTTCTAACCAATATGTTCTAAAATATTTGGAAAATACTAAAGAGCATGAAGAAGAAAAATAAAGCACTGTTATTGTCAACACCCAGAAATTATCTCTGTGAACTTTTGTAATATATTCTTCCAGCCACACAAAAGATCTTGCAATTCATACTATTTTAGAAATTGAATTTTTGGTCTAATTATGTTACAGCTACTTTCTCGTGTCATTAAATATTAATTGCTAAACTAATATCTGCAGGGTGGTTTATCATTTTGATAAATCATAATTAAATCTTCCACTGAAGATTATTTAAATAAAATTATAAGTTTTCAAATAAAACAATTAAAAAGTATTTTAATCACTTCCATTTCCAGTCCCTTTCTCACAGCTCAAAATGCGTTGGATTTTTTATTATTGGTATTGTTTAGCATTTCTTTTTTTAGCAAGAAAAAATAAAATAATAGTCTATGAATAGCAGAACAATTTTAAAAAGTGCTAATTTGTTTGAGTGAGTGCCTCCTAATCAGAGGAAAATTTTGTTGTTTTTCATAGTTGTACAGCTTACACTTGAAGAGATAATAGGAAGGTTCTGGTAGGATGATACCTCATTAGGGTTGTCTGGGAACATGATTATGCTCCTAGGAGATTCTCTTAATTATGTTTTATTAGTATCTTATAATCTCTTTTACTGTTTATTGTCTTTGGGGTTTTATTCTAAAGTTTAACGTTTCTTTTCATCAAAATCTCTTCTTTCCACAAGATAACACTGCACAGTTGTGACATAATGGGCCTAAAAACACAGGCCAATATGTAATATTAATACAAAAGATAAATAAATAATTCACATATCACCAAATGAATTAACTGAAAGAGCAAGTCTAACAACTTTTTATTCCCTGTCACAAAAATTTGTAAGAACAATCTGGGGCCCTAGATTAAAGAAAATAAACAAAGTATCTCTTTCTCATCACTGGAAATATATAGCCAATGAGGAAAAGAGTCTCATTCTAGAAAATGCTGACAATCCAAGGAAATCCCCAATCCTGGATAACTTAAGTTGCAGTGGGGAAAGGCTGAGTTGGGTTCTGGTTAAACCCACGAGTCATATCCAGTGCTGTTCTTTCTCTCTGGACCAAGTCACCAAATGCTTATTGCATGGTGGAGTTTGTAACGAAGTGTTTACGAAAGTGTAATTTCATTTTTGTTTTGTGTGTGAGTGTGTGCAGGCCAGATACTGAAAGGAAATGGTAGGTTTCCATAGCAACGAAATAGAAAATCCATAACATGGAAGTGATGTGATACAAATGATTTTTTTTCCTTGCGAGGTAAAGAGTGGGAGTACAATAATCATCGTGTAGTTATCAGCCAAGTGCAGACATTTTGTGTAATTCAGAAGACACTTAATTTAATTCATAGTTGACTGTAACTCCATTGCTCGGGACATGCTTTTCTCTTCTTCTGCTGGTGTGTAATTTATGGTGGAATTGCCTTGGTCTGCAGAGCCATTGATAGCCACTTAGCAACACAGACAACAGAAAGGAAAGGGTAGAGAGTCTTTCAGTTAGTTAAATAATTTTGCCAATAATTTGCAAATAATTTGCATTTTACCTTTTGGTTCTTCTCTGATAAATCTGGTGATCTCAAAAATTTTCAGTGCCAAAACACAGGTTTTGTTGAGCACTCAATTCAAGAGATGAAAATTGCATGTTTCGTATAAGTGGCCCTAATTATTTTATTCATCCAAGCTAAAAGGAAAAAGAAAATTAAACAGCAAGGTGTGAATTGTGTTGGCAATTTAATGGCAATTGCTGTATCATATTATATGTTGTCCTTGCAGACAATATGATAAACTTGTTAGTAGTTCAAATTGAACTTGTTTTCATTAAGATTTCAAGTCATTCATGGGACAGTAGCTGCCAATCATCTTTAAAAAAAAATTTTTTTTCTCTGCAGAGTGATGAAAATAGGAGGGAAAATTGTGATATAGATAAAGTATTAATGGCATCTGGTCTGAGGGCATAGTTGCATCTAAAAATAATGTGTTGGTTTAATATAACATGTTTAAAAAATTTGAAAGGATGAGGTAATGCTGATCTTTTTATCCATACTCTCTCAAAGCACGTGAATAGCTCTTACTGCACTTCAGCTAAGACAGGATCAGAAAGTTCGTGTTAATTCTGAATCAAAAAAGGAACATTGAATTATGAGCCTAAGTGAGGCAAACTCCTGCCAACCGTCATCACTCCTCTTACTCTGTAGTCTGAGACTCCTGAGGAATCTTCTCTAAGGATCAATTCTGTCTTCCTGTGTCTTGCTGGTTCCTGGTTTTTCTCTTTGACTTTTGTGCATTTCATAGCTCAAACCGTCTTACTTCAAACCCTGAAAACTCGTTTCACTTAATTTCCTTCTTTTGGTGCTGTACTATTTCTTTTCTTTTATTTAAAAAAAAAAAAAATAGTCTTTGAATGAAGCTTCTCATGGACAAATCCTTAATGTTCTTACTCTGCTTCCCAGGCTCAGATTAACAAAATTCAACAAGTCAGTGGTGACCAACACCCTGACCCATCAAATGGCCATTGACAGACCTTCATTCCTGAGCTCAATGTGGCGTGAGGCTCTCTCTACCAACCGCGTCTTCTTCAGAAACATGCTCTTCTCTTGGAGTCTATTAAGTGACCATATCTTGGTTTCTTACCCATCTTTCTAAGAGATCCTTGTCTGTCTCATTTTAGTGAGTGTCTATATTCCATATTGTTATATGAACATCATCATACATTTGTTGATTAGCTTTCTATCTGCCATATTACCAGATCTACACTTTACATTCTATAGTGTTATATGAACATCATCCTACGTTTATTGATTAAAACACTTTAATTTGAGTACCTCAGTGTTTCCCAAAATGCAGTACATTTGGATAATTATCATCCTCTGTCTGAGAAACTCTTCTGCCCCAACATCCCCGTTTTTCTCTTGATAGCACAGTCCTTATTCCAAGATGTCAGGGTTTTGTTTTTTTTTTTTTCTATTGAGCTTTAACCCATAAATCTAATCACTTTTTCACTTATTAAATGGGCTCTCTGCCATTCTTCCATTGCCATCAGTGGAATGACTCTGAATGTGTTTTAAAGAAACTGCTGATAACATTTGCTATGCATTATGCACGGGCTATATGGGCAAGGACAGAACCAAGGGAGTTTGAAGGAAGTTGGGTTGAGCGACGGAGTGAGTGGCAGTGACCCTTTACTGTGGTACAGAAGGATGGAGAAGAATGAAATGGGGGATCCTGTTTTAGGCATGTTAAGTTTAAGATTCCTACAAAGCATTCAAGTGAGGATATCAGGTAGATGATTAAATCTATGATCTAAGGTTCAGAAAAATACTGGTGATTGAAGGTGTAAAATGAGGAGTTATTAATTTTAAAGCCATGGATAGGGCAAGAGCACCTAATGATTGAGCATAAGCAGTTAGAGAAGGGGCCCTAGACAAACTCAGAAATATACTGATGTTTACAGGACAAGAAAAGATGGGACATGCCTCCAAAGAAACAGAAATAGCAGCCAGTGAGGTGGGAAGAAAACCAAGAAGGCAGTGTCGTTGAAGACAGTTGATAACTGGGTTCTAGAAAAAAGGGGATACTCAACTGTGTGAAATGCTTCTGAGTGTCTGAGGAAAGTGCGGGCTGAAAACTCACTTTACTCACAACTCATCCCTCAGGTACTGAAGGCACCGTGCTTAGGGGGTGTGATCCTTTGGGGTACCCAGACATTATTTTAATTTTTATTTGATTTAAAATGAGAAGGAAAAGTCTTGCATATAGTAACAATGAATATATAAAAATTAAACCAGCCTGAATTATAATTGTCTTGGTAACAATGCAGTTATATAATTTTTAATATTGTTTTCACAAAAGAATGGCATTAGCTAAGAAGGTATCCATGTGTCCCTGCTGAGCGTTAGATACACCAGTGGACAGAATGGCTTTGAAAGAACCCTGGGCACAGAGGAAGGGGCATGTGGACACAGGAAAGAGCATTTTCAACAAACTTTTAAAAGAAGTTCAAAATATCCCTTACAAAAGGACACAAGGAAAGAGTTGGGTAGTGAAAGAAGTTGTCTCTCTGTGTGTATGTGTGTGTGTGTGTGTGTGTGTGTGTGTGTGTGTGAGTGTTTAGGAAAACTAGGTAGGAAGACATGGCTTTTAGAAGACATAATTTTAGGAGCAGAGACCTTCAGGGCAGAAGGGTATGGGATTCAAATATCCAAGTGGAGGAGTTGGCCTTAGATAGGAGCAAGTTCTTTCTGATTATTTCTGCTTTCACCATGAAATAAATACATTAGAACCTCCATAGTTGACCTAATTTTCATAGGCCAGTCATGCACCCCATGGACGTATCAGTACAGCAGGCCTAGTTCCTTCTGTTGACCAGTTTGTTACAGTCTCTTAGGTGGTCGACTCACAGAGGTTGTACTATAGCAAAGTCATCAGCTGAGAGTGAGGAAGTTTAAGTCTAGATGGTAGATTTGAGGAAAGAGGACAAAATATAAAATAGTCACTTTTATCTCAAGAGAATGGATTATTAATGGAATGGAATGCATTTGCTGAAAGAGAAGGTAAGAAAATTGAAAACATCAGCTCCAGTAATTAACTCTGGGTAATAGGATCAAATCTGGCTTTTAAAATAATTTGTGTTTTCAAGGTTTTTACATTAAGTACTTTTTTCACTTCACAAAGACATTACAAATAAAATACACCTTTTCTATCTTTAATGTCTTACCGTGGTTCCTGTTTTCCATAGAAATTTCCCCTGGACCAACTTTAGTGTATGATGATATCCTGCAACATATGTACTTTTATAGGTTATTTTTAACTACTTTCTGTATGAATATGTTGTCTTTCTAAGATCAGTTCAACTCAATTCCATGTATTTGTTGGTCTTAATTTAACGGTTTACACAAATATCTTCCATATGAATATTGGTTGACAGAGACTGCTGTCTCCTTGAAGCCCAGGTGATCCCCACCCTCTCCATTGGTAGATACATCTTTTCATTATTATTACTCCAAATGCATCTCTATTTTATTTTGGTGTTTTTTTTGGGGGGGATGGGGGGAGCTATACTCTTAAAGTCCAAAATATGAGGAGGTGAGCAAGGAGGAGGTGAGAGAGAACTTCCAACCACGCTCATGTTCTCCTCACCAGCGTTCCTCACCTCCCTTCCCTGGGGTACTTGGTGAGAGAGAACTTCCAACCACGCTCATGTTCTCCTCACCCCCGTTCCTCACCTCCCTTCCCCAGAGTACTTTTTTTTTTTGAGACAAAGTCTCACTTTATCAACCCCTGTAAATTTCTGTGGCATCACAGCTCACAGCAACCTCAAACTCTTGGGCTCAAATAAATCTCTTGCCTCAGCCTCCCAAGTAGCTGGGGCTACAAGCGCCCACCAGAATGCCCAGCTATTTGTAGAGAAGAGGTCTTGCTCTGGCTCAAGCTGTTCTTGAACCTGTGAGCTCAGGCAGTCCACCCTCCTTTGCCTCCCAAGGGCTATGATTACAGGCATGAGCCACGGGCGCCTGGCCCCAGAGTACTTTCTAATGTGTTCTAGTAACATGTGGAAAAGAGAAATAGAACTCATTCTTCAGTGTCAGGAAAAAATGAGACAGCGGCCTCTGTCAATGAAGATTCATATGGAAGACATTTGTGTAAACTGATAAAACCAACAAATACTTACACAGCTGTCCAAAAAGTGGACATCAACATTGTAGCCATTGATCCCTAGGTCTGATCTAAACCTGAAAGAGTAGAGATTGGCTATAAATTGTGATACAGAAACCTTCATTTCTTAAGTCTGTGCTATAATACCTAAAACAAATGATACCACTCATTAATACCTGAAATAATATGGAGTATTCCTGGGATGGTATCAAAAATAAGGGAGGAGCAAGGCAGGAGAGTTTTTGAAGGCCATTGAGGGAAGCAGAATAAAGCTGTTATCCTCTGGGGTCAGCTCACTTACTCAGATGGCTAATTGAGAAATGAATAGCGGTGTTGAGAGTAGCAGTGATAATAGTCATTGTAGTGGTGGTGGGTGTTGGCAGTGATGGTTGCCATTCATAGAACTCTTATAAGTGACAGTCATTATCTTGAGGTCTATATTTACATTAGTATATTAACTCGAATCCTTTACTACAACCCATTCATTTAGTTGTTCTATCTCCAATAAGCATAGGAGGGAACCAATACTTGGGGAGGAGAATAAATCAGAGACACACAGGTAGCAATGAGAATGAAGAGAAGAAATTTCAAATGAGAAATAGAACAGAAAACATTTTTAGCTGTCACATCTCTCTTACTTTCTGCAATCTTGCTGAGCTTCTCACTAGCATAAGAGCTTTCAGATCCTCTTGACTCGGTATCTAGTGGGCACCGCCAACCCTCCAACTCCCTGACTTTAAGGAATATCTCACTGTGACTCACTGCTAAACTTTTATTGGCATGTGTGGAAGCAATACTTACTCAGTTCCCTTCTACTGCTGCTTCATTCTGTTCCAGGAACGTTACACGTGCCACAAATATTTGCGCCACGCAAAGCAACATCATATTTTTGGACTGGCCTGAATGTATAATGTCATTTCCATAAGACATTATATTCTGAGTGTCAGGTGAGATGATTTACAAGCAGTCGTAACACTGTCAACCTCAAATGACTATTTTGATAAACATGATTATCCACATTAATGGCAGGAAGCAATGAAATCTGCACTCAACATCAAATGTTTGTTCTTGTTTAGCTTTGGAAGGGATTGTGCAATTCAGTTCGTGTGTTCTCCAAGTAACTGGCAAGGAGGGTGGAGGAAGTCCAGTCTGCCGATAATTCACAAAGTGGATGATCAAGAATAAACACATGTCTGCTGGCTCTTCTCCCACACCCACCCTCTCTCTTTCCAGCAACCCTGAGCAAGCCAGAGAAATCAGCAGTCACTGGTACAGGTGAATAACGGGTCACCTGGTGGTCCATGTTTCATCTGTCCAGTTGGCTAAGCTATCCCTGTGGTTGCTAGGCTCTCACTGTCATCACTACGAAACATGTGATGAGGTTACCAACTTCATTACAGAGATGTTGCATTCAGAGTCAGAGATTGTTGCATTCAGGGTCAGACACAGTGTCCATCCCGGACCTGCTCTGTAGGGACACGTCCTGGGGCATCATTTCATCTCCAAATGATTTGCTCATTTCCAAATTGGAGATTAAATTATACAATCGATAAGGCCTTGAAAAGATCTGATTACTCAAAATACAATGTGGCCTTGAACAGTTTAAAGTATTCATTAATTCTGCCAACATTTGCGGAGTCTTTATTTTGTATTAGACACTGTACTGAGCATTTGAGACTTAGAAGTAAATCATAAATCCTCCTTTTAAAGAACCATACAGCTGTTGGGAAATGGTTGACCAGTAGTTTCACTTCCATGGTAGCAGAAACCTCCTTCAGTTTTATATTTTTGCAAAACGTGGTTGTCAGTTGAAGACTCTCTGTTTCACATAAGCTTGAAATCAGGCCATGGAGATCCTATCATATGACTCAGAGGTTGAATGAGAAGAAAATAGAAAATCTCCACGTGGGCGGAGTCATTCTGCCCTGAAGCTCATTGGTTTTTTTCTGTGGTGTCCAAGTGAGACGTTGCCAGGTGACAGTGTGTAGGGCTCCTGTCAGGCCAGACCGTGCAGGTTGGGGTGGGCTGTGTGAGCATTTGGTCTCTATCTCAAGCACCATGGGAGGTTAGGAAGGGGCCCAAGCAGTACAGCCCCTCACTGTTGGAGTGATTTTTGAAAAAGAACTCTGGCTGACACCTCAGCATCACAGGACATCCTTGGCTGTGGCCATAGTGCCCCAAGAGCATCCTTAGACAAAGACTATTGTTCTCTGCCTCTCTTCACCAGGCCACTCGCTGGTAATGGATGGGTGGCATTCTGCATACAGGAGGGTGTCAGGGTTGTCAACTGGGACCTGGCCTGGGTTGAGAGCCGACAGGGAAACAACGCTGGGGAAATGATGATCATCTACACAAGCTTAAGACAAGGAGTCTGAGAATGCCTGGGGAAAGACGTCCATTATCTCACAGTGGCAGATGGGGGCAACGCAGCAATGCTCGGCTTCTTCGGAGGCTTTTATTGATTTCCAACCAAAGCACATGTACAAAGCGCAAACATGCCAAAAGATAGGGTTAAAAGAATCCCAAGTCCCTGGGAAGACTGGATAGAGAGAAGGTTGGGGAAAAAGGCAGGGGGCTGGTAACAAACGGCCCATAACATATTTAAAAGAGGGGAGGGGAAACCAGGTCCATCCCCACAAAGGCGTTAGCCTGGTTCCCTGCTGCAACTGCAGACTGTGAGTTCAAAGGATTCAGCGCTGCTTCAGTCCCGCCGCACCTGCTGACCGGCTGACCCTCAGCGCACCGGCGTCGTTCCTCCTGTAGGGGGCGCCTCGGGCTCTTTCCGTGCGTTGGTCTTGCTGAGTCCCCGGACGGCGCGTCTGCCCGCGGGCTTTCTCCTTGCTAGCCCTGGATGGAGGCGGGGTGCCCCGCGGAGAGGTGAAGGGTGGAGTGTGGTAGGATGGATATAGAGACATACGCCTTATTTGGGGTTACTCTTCCCTTTATTTATATTTCTTTATGATTTAACCATGTTGATTTTTCAGTTTTTCAAAGGAATCAGGTTCCTTATCATCTCAGAATCATTGGTAATCTGTTTCCCTGGCCCTAGCTCGCTGTCCTTTTCCCAAGTAACTTCTAAGCATCCCTCTGCTGCCCTTTACTGTGTCCTGCGTAGTATATGTTACATGCTCCAGAGCACATACTACACGTATTATTAATACTTTTTACTGTCACGACATGTATACGGTGTACTTACTATGTACTATAATATACTATATGATGCATATACTATTTCACAAACTATACTATACTATATATACTATATATACTATATATACATATAATATACTATGTGATACATATTCTATTTCACAAACTATATATAATTACTACATACTTGGCAGTATAGACTGAATGCCGTACAATTTATAGATTAAATACTGCATATTTCATTTAAAGTATAGCATTTATCACTATCTCTTGCAGGGGTCCTCAAACTTTTTAAACAGGGGCCAGTTCACTGTCCTTCAGACTGTTGGAGGGCTGGACTATAGTTTTAAAAAAAAAAAAAACTATAAACAAATTCCTATGCACACTGCACATATCTTATTTTGAAATTTAAAAAAAAAAAAAAAACGGGAACAAATACAATCGCACCACCTCATCGGGCCCATGGGCCGCAATTTGAGGACCCCTGCTAGCAGATGTCAGTGTGTCTGGTTTTGATCATTTGGTTAAATATATTATTTCATCCCCAATAAAATGCTCCACAGGGTTTGAAACCCTATCTGTGTTGTTTCCCATTATGTACCTGGTGGTTCCACAAATACTTCTCAAAGGGTAAAGAAATGATGATCTTCTAGGAGAAATTAATGTTGAGATTTCTGAAGGAAGGTATATAGAATTAAGGAAAATTGGGGAATTGATATAATATGGATAAAAATGTGAGGGCAGAAATAAGCACCTGTTAGGTGACATCTAAACATCTGTTCTTTCAAAAAATTATAATTGATGGTAAGATTAAATCCATCTTTATGAGACATTGTCCTAAGAATAGTGATTTTCCCTGGCTTTCCTTCACTGTCAGAGTCCAGGTTAGGAAGTTTCTCTAGAAGAATTATAATGCAAAGGGGACTTTTACATGTCCTCGTGATGTGCAGATGGCAACGTAGAAAAAAATGTATTCAGTTTATTTTGTGAAGTAGAGTTCATTCAGTTGAGAGTATTTTAGCTTCTGTTGTTTGAGTTTATATCCTCAGGATTAAAATTATTTCAAGATATTTACTTCTTAAAAGTAAGGGTGTAGATATTTATCTGAAATGAAACAATTTCACAAGGGAATATAAACAGAAGAAGGAAAATTCAACAAATTAATCCACAAGATTGTTTTACGGAAATTATCTTTAATAATTATTTCTGATTAATTGTTGCACTAAGGTTCCTAAACAGTTTCAGAAGTAAATTAAATATTTTGCATTTCTCCCTTTGGGATTTCTATTCTCTGTCTATCATCCTCAGACTTTGGGAGACTTAAAGTAAATCTTCAGTACATCTGAACTCACAATTCACTGAAGAAAAACATCATCTTCTGTTTGTTTCATCTATTTTGCTCAAAGAATTTTACTCGGGATCATATAATCAGGGGAAGGGCCTCATTCAGGGAATGGAGAAATCTCTGAGGGGAGAAGCTGATTGTTGCAGGAGATACTGTAGTTGATCTTGCTTGAAATCGACAGATGATATCTTGTCACCAACTGCTGAATGAAAAATCAGTCCGAGCACCAAGTCAACACAGCAAGGTCTGTTTTCTGAATTCTTCTGCTTGCCCTTTTCTCTCCAATATGATGTCTCTCAAATTGTGTCCTGAGATGGTCAACAATTACAAAAACATCAGATCCCTGCCCAAATAAATTTAGGAATTATCATAAACCAATTTTCTCTCTTTGAAATTTACATTACATTAAAAAGCATCCTACAATTTCTAGCAAATGCTGTGCTAAGGTGAAGTAATTCAGGATTGGGGAGAAAAATCAAGGCGAACATAAATAACAGCAATAATTTGTTTCTCCATCCTCTCCCCAATGCTCTGCACGGTAGATAGTGAACATGTATTACATGGGAAACAGAAGGACAATTTTAATGGCAATTAAGAAAATCTGTGCATGTAGCTCAGGTAAAATTGTATAATGGCAGAACAGAACTCATACCAGTTCAACAGTATTAAAAAGGGATAGGAATGTGCTGTTATCAGTATTAAAATGAAAAGTAGCCTCGCCTTTTTAAAAATGGATGTTGTATCATTTCATATCTTTCCAAATTCATCCCCAGTCTTCTAATCTCTTTTCCTTTAAAATCCTCTAAGTATATGCCTTATCCTGATCCTGACTTTTTTTTTTAAATATTCTATGAATATCAAGTTTATCCAAAATGCAAAGGTAAGACTGTGGGTGGACTAAAAGATGGGATTTTGCTAAGGGTTTTTGAACATCTTACAATGCAATCTTGTGTTTGGTACATATGAAATAAAGACAGAAAAGAACAGATAAGAACTGAGATCAACAAATGTCACAATCATTTCTCTAAGGAGAAAAAGACAAACTTTATATCTCGCCTAATCGTGGGACAATTGCCGAGTAAAATAAGGAAAAAGGAGTCCCATTGATTATTACCATATATACGCGAGTATAAGCCAAGTTTTTCCCGCACAAAATTTGTGCCGAAAAACCCGAACTCGGCACAAAAAACTCGGCTTATACTCGAGTATATACGGTGTTCGAAATGTTAACCCAGAACTCAGAGAGGTGACTGTATTCATATTTCTTTGTCTTTGTTAACTAGAATATCACATTTTGTCAAATTTTTGCTTATACCAGTTAATCTTAAGATATGTTTTCATCCTCCTATTTCCTGGATGCATTTAGCAATAGCTATTGAATATTAAACATCGTCTCAAAAATATGATGTGTCATCGTTTTTTATAGTGTATTGTTTTTATAAAGTACCACGTGGCTGCTTCCAGTGGGAATTACTGCCATGTAATGGTTTTAAATGTTTCCATATAAATTGGTAACTTGAGCATATTAGATTATTGTTGTTACCCTTTGAGTGAAAAAGCAGCTTCTCGCCTAGGCTGATAAATTATACTTCCAGTGATACACTGAAAACATTAAAAACTCATTATATCAGAGTCTTTCTTCTTCTAGGACATTCTGCCCTGGTGTTTGTAAGCTTAGCTCTAAAGAATTAGATCAGTTTGATTATTCTCTCTAAGAGAGTATCTTTGTGTCTGGTTTCTCCTCTTAATGATGCTTGTCACCAGAAATTTTTCTGTTTGAAAGTTGTCTTTCTGATGTTATCTTTCAGACAGAAAATAATTATAAGCCCATCTCAATGGAGATTATGTAAACGTGTTTTTTAAAAACTGCTATAATTAGAAAATGGTCCCTATATCATAAATCTTTAGATTTGGAAAGACCCTTCACTGGTCCACGCAGTTCCACAACATGGGAAGTAGCTTTGCAGGGGGGCAGGACCCACTCCATCTTTTCACTGCTGGATTCAGCTCCAGAAACAGCATCTGGCATAGAGTCAGGCCTCCGATTGCTAAATGAAGAAATAAATGAAATATATGAAGCACAGCTATTGTTTTTAGGCATTCCTGGAATGTAATAAAAGCTGAGTCTAATCCTTTTTTTCTTAGAAGGCATATGTCTGGCAAAAGAAAAGAAAACACATACACACTCCTATATATGCACATACACAAGATACAGATATATATGAGTGTGTATACATAATACACACACACACCCCTACCTCAAAGGATTGTAAATGCCAGAATAAAGTTGGAAACTGCCAGGAGAGTTCAAAGGGACACAAGCCACCTGCACAGCAGGGAATGCGCTGCTAAGGAAGAAGGCCAAGCTGGAGACAAGGGGGAATTTTTGACAGGTGCAGTTATTCAAGCGGAGGGCTCCCCAGAAAGGGGATGCAGAGATGAGAGCATGCAGAAAGGAACTGGCCATGAGTGACAGGGCAGAGCCCTGACCTTGCCTGCCCTGGGGAGAAGACAGTCGACTAATTAGTGCTGGGTCACCGAGGGCACTAACTGGCAGGCAGTCCACCCGCGCTGTGCCATCCTCACCTCTCACCATGAAGTTGTTGTCTCTCCTGCACTCTTTCTTACAAGCAGTAATAGGCAATGGCTTTCTCAGAAAAGTCTTCCTTATTTATTTATCTCAGTGGTGGCATTTATACTATGCACCCCTACTTTTTGGAAAATCCCCTCCTTTGACTTCTGTGACGCCATCTTTCCTGGCTGCTCCCTCCTTCTCTGGCTTCCACCTGTGCTCACTCTCACCCCTCCCCAGCTCTGCACACTGGCCACAGCCATGACCGCCCGCTCCCTGGTCTCCCCCTGTTGCTCTGAGCTGCTGGCCCTGGAGAATTTCCGGACTGGGGGAAACACCATCTCCTCTTCCACACCTTGCTTCCAGGATTTGCATTTTTAAATTACCTGTGTTAGTTTCCCCTTTTTGATCAGATTTGCTCCTTTTTATTTAATTTTCTTTTCAGTGATGGTGACCCATTCCTTCCTTTCTTCACTCTGCCAGCCGTCGGGTTCCATGTCCTCTCAATTGTGGATTATTCCAGTTACCTCTGACACCCAACTGGGCTCCCTCCCTCAGCTGTGGTCACTCCCCCACCAGGGAAATGCCTCCAGACTAAACTAAAATTTGTCTTTATTTTCTCCCCTGCCTAGTTACACAGTAGAAATCAGCCAGCATTGATGGGGAAACTCAGTGTGCCCGCAGAATACTAGGGAGATGAAGTTGCAGTGACAAATGCATCCCCCACTCCAGAAGAACTTTCACTTGGTGTGGGTGACAGACTTGTTAGCCAAAGCTGTTCACAACCAAATACATTCTAAAGTGCCTTGAAAAGCCTCCTGTCATTTCTAATATTTTCACCTAAGCTTATTTATTTTAACTTTAATGGTAATTCATGCCACTCTTAAATAAATTCATGATTCTATTTACTTTGAAAACTAAATTATGTTTTTACACACACCAGCAATTAATGTTATAATATTTACATAATTTTAAAGATAAATATACTTTTTTATTCAATTTTAAATTTCTGAAAGTAATTGTCTTGGAGTTCATAGAAAATATATTTTCCTTGGACCATGGGTATTCTCCAAGTAAAATATACACAATTATGAAGTAACATTTGGTTTAGTTTGGTTCAAAAACTGAAAAATGTCAAGGTGAAATGTTTGTTTTCCCATTAAACATTGTAAAAAGAATCATGCTGTAATCTTTGTAGGAAAAACATGTTTAGTTCGTCTTAAAACCAATTAAGAATGACCAAATATTTATTGTAAATTTCACGTGAAATCCCAGGGTGCCTATCTCACAGATCCCCTTTTTCATGAGAAAGTTAATTCTCTGAGAGGACAAGTTCACAAGTCAGAAAGTTCTCAGATCCTTACATACACCTTCAAATATTTTCTAACACTCCACTGCATCATTCTGATTAACATTTGTTATATCCTGAATGTTTTTGTCCCTCTCAAATTCATGTGTTGAAGCTCCTGACCCCTAATGTGACAGTATTTGGAGATGGGTTTGGGGGGAGGTAATTAGAGTTAGAATGAGTTTACTGTGTGTGGTGGGGGAGGGGAGCTTATGGTAGGAATAATGTCCTTTTGCAAAGAGACAGTAGAGAGCTTATTTTTCTCCAGCTGCACACACCATAGAACAGTGGTTCTCAACCTTCCAAAGGCCACTACAGTTCCTGTGGGTCACAGGTTGAGAACCACTATTGTAGAACACAGTGAGAAGGTCTCCATTTGCAAGCAAGGAAAAGAGTCCTCACCAGAACCTGACCATGCTGGCACCCTGACCTTGGACTTACACCCTCCAGAGCCATGAGAAAGTATATTTCTATTCTTTAAGCCACCCAGTCTGTGGAATTTAGTAATGACAGCCCAAACACACTAAGACCACACGTACAGATGAAGACTGTATTTGACAGTCACTCTCAAAGCCTTTCTGTTATTGAACTTAAATGATTCACTTGGGAAAAGAGAAAACTTCTACCTTCCTCTTAGTAGCCACTCTGCCTCTGGCCTCACGTTGGATTCCAAATGTCTCCTTCTCCTCATGGTACAGTCTCCATGACTCTGCCTGAAAACACATCCTCCCCTGAGCTCCCAAGCTGGATCCTCTCTCCAGCCTCCCCAGCTTCAGTGCAGCCCAGCCGTGTCCCATGGGGATCTTTAGTGACCTTTTCACTCTGTTAATCCTTTGTCTTACTTAATCCATGTTAGGTTGTGAACTCTCAGAACAGACTTCTGTTACAGTGGATTTGTGACATTTATAGAGTTCTGCTTTATAGATTTTTAAGTATAGTAGCGATGTTATTGCTTTGTATTTATTTAGCATCATGTCAACATTTATGCTGCCTTGGGTTGTTCTAAGGAGTGGACTGCATGAAAGTTGGGGAGAAGATCTTTAGCATGGAGTCTGTGTGCTCTGCTTCTTCATTAGTGCTTGTGAAGCACTAGGGTTGTAGATAAAGGCATTGTCAGAAAGAGGATAAGCCATAGTCTAGGCTCGTTCCATAGACTGGATAAAAGAAGTCAAAATGGAGTAAGTGACCCTTGAAGTAACCTTTTAGTTCCTTGACGAGTAATTTAAGACCATGTCCATGCATCCTCACTATACCGGGTGCAGAGATACAAGTCCAGTTTCCTGGTTAGTTTAGCAGGTAAGCCCTCCCATCTGTAAGCCTCGAAATGGCGGTTGTGCAGCAGAAGACTCTGGTTCCTCTGCCAGATCCCTAAAGTTTGAAAGTAAGCAAGGGCTTAATGCAAAGACAGCACACTCAAGGGAGAGACTTCCAGTGATGGAAATCCGCCATCTGACCCTTTTTATTATAATGCCTAAAGTTGCATGTGAGTTACAGAAGTTGGGTTAGCTGGCTTGCACGCTTTTACTCTGTAACTAGCCTTGAAACCTAAGTTTAGCTGTTTTCCACCACTGTTCTCACCTTAGTAACTGGAGCCTCCGTCTTCCGTTTGCCTTGTTCCTCAGCTTACGCACCCAATAACTAAGAAACCGTCAGGGCACGGATTCTACCTCCTCAATTCTCTGACGTGCCCACTTTTCTCTGCACCTTCCCTGTTCCGTCTCGCCGAGGTTCTTGAGCTAGACTGTGGACTGTTCTCCCTGCTTCAGCTGTGACTTCCTCAGAATTATCTACATTCTGCCCACATGAACTTACTATTTAAAACAGTTTTTTTGAACTATTTTAGCTGTACAAAAATTTGGATAATATAGAAAGCATCTATGTACCCATCACCTCGCTTCAAGGTTAAAAACACAGCTACAGTCTAATCTTGCTCTGTACCATTCTCCATTGGTTCTCTACTCTTCTTTGTAAGTAAACACTGTCCTAAAAGCAGCATTTGTCAGAATGCTCTTCCAATAAAGCCAGTCTGGTCTTACCACTTCTGTGATGAAACCCTTCCATGTTTTCCTATAGCCTTTGAACAACAACAACAACAACAACAACAAAAAATCACCAAATCTTTGCCGTGGCTGGCATAGCCTGCCACTGTCTGACCCCTGAATATTTCTCTCTGGCCTCAGCCTGCACCATTCCCTGGGAAGCCCAGAGCATGTCTTTCTCAGCAGTCCACAGTGGCTTGAAAATTGAATAAGTGCATGAATAGCTTTCAGCCACTTTGCTGAAACCCAAACATGAAATAATCATGGTCCTCGTCCCCTGGAGTCTGAAGAGGTTGTGAGAGAGGGAAAGGGGCCTGGGATGGACATGAGAATAAACAACTCGAACTCAGCGTGAGAAGACCTGAAATAGAAGTACAGATGAGCTTAGGGACAGAACACCAAAGGGTGTAATCAGATCTTCTGGGCTTGAGGAAGATGAAAGGAGGCTTCACACAAGAGGGGCGCTTGAAAGATAAAGAGGATTTTTTCAGGGCATAGAAAAAGGAGAGAGCATTTCAGGTGGGAAAGGCCGCCGGGGAAACTGCATAAACCCCCTGGTGCCCACAGAGGCCTCTGAGGAGCTGGAGCACGGGGTGCGTGCAGAGGGGAGGTGGGAGGCCACGTTGAAGAGGCAGCCTGTGACCAGAGTGAGGAGGACTCGAGCAGTGGAAATCCAGCAATTTTCATTTGAAACCCAATTTATTACTTATATACCAAACACTGTGCTAAGCAAAGTAGCAAATTTGACCCACTGTCCTCAAATGCAAGCTTACCCAACCAATGAGGAGGTAAAAGAAATCTACAATGCAAGTTTTTAAATCACTGCCTCCCCCCTATTATAGTTTCTACTATAAACTACCAAAAAACGTAGATGTCTCTTGAATGGCTAGATCCTGATGACACTGGAGCTTTGTAATTATTATAAAGTCACTGGGCAGGAGCAATAGTCATTGCCAGGCACCAGAGGGGCCAGCTTGTCACTGCCACACTTGCCACCTGCACACACAGTGGGACTGTGTTAGCGTTCAGCCTTTAGAAACCTCCAGCATTGCAAAGCTTGCAAAGGATGTGTGAGGGCCACTTAAGAGCCTTTTGTGATTTGTTCATGTGATTTTACCTTCTGCCTTTGCAGTGTGATCCAGCAAAACGGTTCGTTTGTGCTTTCTGTCCATTCGGAAAATGTTTCTCTGCTCTGAAGTTATGTGTTTTCCCTACTCAGACGTCTTAAATATGGCCTTCTATATGGTTCTCAAAAAGATTTATAAATGTAACTATCCCATTTAAGTCTTTCTTCCGCCTGAATTTATTTTTGGCAGGTACTAGACATGAGTACATAAGAACCATGATGGGATCTTTTGGGAATACCATCCCATTCTCACTGACTTGCAGTATGTAAGTCTAATTTTCCTGAATATATGGGATTCTAACTGGAGTCTCAATTCTGATCCATTGGTAAGTTTATTTATCCCTGTATAGAAGCCACAGTGTTTCATGCCATGTCTTCATACCTGGTGACTCAAGGGTCCATTAACCATCTCCCTTTTCCTTTAGGAAGGCGTGACGATCACTGGTCCTTTGCTTGTCCATATAAACCTTGTCAATGCACACAAACACACCTACACACAAAATTATTATGGATTGTTTTGACTGAAATTGCTTTGAAATTATTATGGAAGGGATTCACTCCTTTTGATCTTGAACCTCTCAGTCCATAAACGTGGCATTTACTTTTATTTAAGTAGTCCTAGAAATCTTTCAATTTTTTTTATTAAATTTCCCAGATCTAAAAACATCTTCTTTTATATTTACTCTGATTTATGTATTCATTTTAAAACTATTATTATTGAAAACTGTTTGGCTGTGCTCAGTGGCTCATGCCTGTAATCCTAGCACTCTTAGAGGCCAAGGTGGGTGGATTGCTTGAGTTCAAGAGTTTAAAAACAGTCAGAGCAAGAGCCAGACCCCAGCTCTACTAAAACTAGAAAAACTAACCAGGCATTGTGGGGGGCAGCTGTGGTCCCAGCTACTTGGGGGGCTGAGGCAAAAGGATCACTTAAGCCCAAGAGTTTGAGGTTGCTGTGAGCTGTGACGCTACAGCACTCTAACCTGAGGCAATAAAGTGAGACTCTGGCTCAAAAAAACAAAATGATGTTTAATTATATTTTCTAAGCATTTGTGATGGCATTCAGAAACACAATTCAATTTAAACAGGGTGGCCATGAAATTCATGTGCAATTTAATGCACATGGGCTTTACAACCACCCTATCTATTGATTTTATATTCTTAGCCTTGCTCAACTATTAAACTAATTCTCACAATTCTTTCCCATTGTTAATGGCTTTAGAATGTTGACAATTACATCATCTGAAATTAGAATATAGTTTTTCTTTCCAATCTCTTATTCATTTTCCATTTGTTTACACATTACATATTGTTTTGATGAAGAAACAATAAACTCTTCTTTTACAACAGTCATCTAAGTGACAAATTGAAATTTACAGAATTACTTAGGATTAGGTAATAAGGAAAATACAAATCAGAGACCCAAGTAAAACAACTGTCACAAACACATTATTCTCTAAAAGATTGCGTCAAATATTTTTACAAAACATTTAGAATGAAGATCTTTGCTTATAATAATTCTGATTATTTTTACCTTCTATTTCTTTTTACTTCTAGAGAATTCACACACATGTGAGACAAATATAGGTAAACTTTTCTCAAGTCACCAGTCTCTAGGTATATAGACCTTAGTATTCTTGCTATTTCATTAGAGATGTTATTTTTCCATCTCCTTTTCAACATTTTTACTTCAGTTAAATCTTAACATCTGATTGTCTAACCAAAATACAGCAGTGGGAAATGCTCTTAACAAATGCAGCTCATAGGACTTTTCCACTGACTATGCCTTTGGCCTGAACAGCATTTACTGAGAATAAGCAGAAATGGGTGTTTAGCAGGCAGGTTAGAGAACCGCAGCTTGGGACAACCTGAGAAAGTGGAGGAATAACGATGGTACGCCCTCTCTTAGGTTAACTGGTACAACCTGTAGCCAAAAGGCCTTCTGAGTGCAGCTGCAATATTTTAGTGCCTCCTAGGGGAAAAAGAAAAAGAATACTGAGATTTTTTTTTCCCCCCCAGCATCTTTACATTTGTATTTAGCAAAAAGGCTCTGGGTCAATGCTGTCATCTCCTTTGGCTGTAAAGAGACAGATCTCAAAGGGGACGACAGGAAGGCATGCCAGCCCCTTTACAATTGATAACTCTGTTTCCTAAAATATATGTAGCTTTTTTTTGAAAAGCAGCATGAACACACATCTTAAACCCACTTTTGTGAAACTGGGGTTCAGACCAGTCAGGACTGAAGGGACCTTTTAAGAATTTCATTTTCTGTCTGCTAAAGCAGAGAATAAAAAGATTCATTGTGCCATGGAATTCTTTCCGGGGGCACTCACCTGAACTTCCTGTTGAACATGTGAGCAGAGCTGTCTCCAGGGGGCTGCCGGGAGCATTTGACCTGGATAACCCGGCCTGGCAGGGATAGAGCACCTGGTCTACATGCCCAAAGCTTAGTGGAACCAGGGCGAGCCCTGAGATACTGGTGCTGAAATAATACTCTTTACATTTTTCAAATAAATGTACTGTTATTTTGAACTTTCTACACATTTGGGATATGGGAGGCTGGAAGAGACGTAGAGTAAATGTGTTGGGTTGGAGTCCATTGCCCAGCTTCAGCACTTAAATTTTTCTCACATTGTCATTCTCAGAAACCCAACCTGGGTACACACCACAGTAGCTTTCCCCTTCCTATGCAACCCCCTTTCAGGAATAATCTGATGTCCACCAACATGTGAAGGGTACGCATTTACTCTGTTACCCCCTCTCAGGAGTACTTACGTGTTGTTGAAGAAGATGACCCTCTTTAAGCTAAAGAAATAGTTTCCTGGGGTGGCCCCTGTGGCTCAAAGGAGTAAGGTGCCAGCCCCATATGCCGGAGGTGGCAGGTTCAAACCCAGCCCCAGCCAAAAAAAGAAATAGTTTTCTACTGTTGTTATCAACCAGGGGCTAAAATCACCCAACTCATTGTAGACACGGGAGGGTCAGCTTATCCTGCTACCCCCTACTAAACCTTCAAAGATAGAAGGTAAAATCATGTAAACAAATCACAAAAGGCTCTAAAGTGGCCCTTACCATCCTTTGTAAACCTTTGCAGTACTGAAGGTTTCTAAAGGCTGAATGCTAACAGAGTCTGTGTGTGCAGGTGACAAGTGTTGAAGGACATACTGGCCCCTCTCAAATGGCTTTTTTTATAGTTATTTTGTCCCTCTCACTGACCACTGTACCTCACAGCTCCTGGCCTAGGGAACAGAAAAAGGGGTATATGGCGGGAGAGGGTAGACAGTGAACTAGTAAAATACCCCAAGTTGTCATGTCGAGGAGGAGACCTAATTTCAAATGCCTCACTCTGGCCAGAATCAAGGGACCGATAGAATGTTCCAGGGATGTAGAG
Source organism: Loris lydekkerianus (assembly GCA_963574355.1). Taxonomy (NCBI): domain Eukaryota; kingdom Metazoa; phylum Chordata; class Mammalia; order Primates; family Lorisidae; genus Loris; species Loris lydekkerianus. Next base: position 34,375 of record CAUYPK010117683.1, read on the forward strand.
GGGAACAGCAGTGCACAGAAGTCACGTGTTTTCCTGTATCCGTTGTGTAGGCCGTCTTTGATCCAAAACCAATCTCAGGAAACTCCTAGAAAAGTAGGATCATAATAAGCTCATTTCAGGTGCTGAGTAATTTTAGGAAAATTCTAGCGCCGTTAGATAGAAGAGGAAGGCAGAAGGGAAGAGAAACTATTATCTGTGTATGTCTGGCATTTATTGAGAAACTACCATATTCCAAGGGCACAAGGGTTTATTTTATTATTTGTCTCATATAATCCTCGTGACATTCCTGTCAAGAAGCTGTTATTAGTTCCATTTTGAAGCCAGAAGAAAATATTGGAGCAGTTAAACAATTTATGCCTAACAATGTAATTAATTATTAAGTAGCAAGACCAGAACTCACATCCATGTCTATTTTTTGTCCAACGGTGAATTCCTCCACTATGTATCTTTCCCAATAGAAACTCTTTGAGAATTAAATGTTGCCTGAATATAAATGACTCTCCTAGGAGAACTGATTTAGAAGTTATGTATCAATAGAAAAATATACTTAGGGGAAAGCTGTGAACCTGAGGGAGAGTTTGAGAGACCTCGTGCTGACTGGAACAGAAAGGGTGATGCGTTTCTGATGTCGTGATCATGCTTGATTTATGAGATGCTGGTTCAGTGGAGGGCTACCACAGAAACCAGCCACAACTTCCATTCTTTCAACTGTCCTAATTCTTGGAGCTGGCATCTGGATAGAACAATTCTTTATTGTGCAAAGTAGAATGTTTAACAACTGCCTTTCCAGGCAGGACATGATAGCTCATGCCTGTAATCCTGGCACTCTGGGAGGCCAAGGTGAGTGGATTGCCTGAGTGCACAGGTTTGAGACCAGCCTGAGCTAGAGTAAGACCTTGTCTCTGAAAATAGCCGCGCATTGTGGTGGGCACCTATAGTCTCAGCTACTTGAGAGGCTGAGGCCAGAGAATCGCTTAAGCCACAGCTGTGAGCTGTGACACCATGGCAATCTATGGTGGGCAGCAAAGGGAGACTCTGTCTCAAAAAAAAAAAAAAAAAATGCCTTTCCGAACTGAATCCTAGTAGTGGCTACCAGTCATAGTGGCAGGCAACCCCCTACGTCGATTTCCTCATACCCACTGCCACTAGGAATGTTAGGAGAATGGCCACCTTCCATTGAGGGTCTAAGAATGTCGTAGAGATCCCAATTAAAATTACTAATAATCCCAGCTCCTAGAAGTCAAAGTAAGCATTCAGGGAAGATTGCAACGAATTTCTGAGCCTGATCCTAGCCAGGCAAACGCAACCACCGGATGATGTCCAAGTTATAGAACAATTAGGAAAAATCAACCTGTTTGTTGTCTTGGATAAGGGCTGACTAGAGAGCTCACATACCATCACCTTAAGGAACCAGGTGAAACAGCTGAGAAGACAAAGTCACAATCACAACTCCAAGACCACGAAAGGGCATGTGTCTTAAGGAAGACAGAAATATCACTGAGGTGTGAGCCTGACCATAGGATTGCAGAGATCAGGAGTGGACAAACAGAGACCAAGACGCTGCAGCGAGAGCTTCAACCGAGCACTGCCTTCAAAAGGGTGTCAGCCAACAGGACAGATGCTCCATGTACTGTGTCGAGTGGGGAGCTGTGGCTGCACTTGTGTTGCCTTTAAAAAAAAAAAAAATACAATAATATTGTTTAAAGAGGTTAACGTGGGCCTAATTTTACAGCAGAAATTGCAACTCAATGAGTTAGTGCTAACACAAGGCCATATGGCTTGCAAGAGACAAGGACTCAAATCTGGCCCCTTCCAGCCCACTCTGCCTACCCATGGACAGAACTGCATACCAAGAGTGTCAAAAAACAGACACATTTAAGAAAGGCAAAAAAAAAAAAAAAATGTATTAAAATTGTAATACTCAAATCATGCTTGACTTCTGCAATTACAAGAGTTGTAAGATACAACATACAAGATAACAAACATTACTTGGGGTATGAGTACATTGTGTATTATAATTTCAATACAATTTTTTCTTTCTTAAAATGTGTATGCATTTTTTGGCACCCTCTGTATATATACGTGTATGTATCTATATAATTATAAAATGCAGTAGATTTTGTTACACAATAAAATATATGTGACATATATGTAAAAGAAATTTACCATATATACTCGAGTAAAAGCCGAGTTTTTTTGGGCACAAAATTTGTGCCGAAAAACCCGAACTTGGCTTATATTCGGGTCATACAGGTTATTTGATTCAGTGCTCGAGCACCTAATCAAATGCACGTAGTCTCCAGTGATCTTCTGCCGTCTGCTTGAGGGGGCGGTGCTTCAGCTCTGTCCATAAGTCGCGGCTGAGCTGAAGAGGTAGGCGGCTGAACTGAACTGTATTCCACTGAACTATTTAACCCACAATATTTAATGGCACATTTAATTAAGTGAAAACCCCATTTAAGGCAGTAAAGTCTTGTAAATAAATGTTT
>CAUYPK010117688.1:0-10138 GCA_963574355.1 Loris lydekkerianus
AAGGGAACACTTTTACACTGCTGGTGGGAATGTAAATTAATACATTCTTTTTGGAAAGATATATGGAGAACACTTAAAGATCTAAAAATAGACCTACCATTCAATCCTGTAATTCCTCTACTGGGCATATACCCAGAAGGCCAAAAATCATATCACAACAAAGATATTTGTACCAGAATATTTATCGCAGACCTATTTACAATTGCTAAGTCATGGAAAAATACCAAGTTCCCATCGAACCACGAACGGACTAATAAATTGTGGTACATGTATACCATGGAATATTATGCAGCCTTAAAGAAAGATGGAGACTTTACCTCTTTTGTGTTTACATGGATGGAGCTGGAACATATTCTTCTTAATAAAGTATTCCAAGAATGGAAGAAAAAGTATCCAAATGTACTCACCCCTACTATGAAACTAATTTAGGGTTTCCACATGAATGCTGTAACAAATCTGCAACCTAGGAATAGGGGCTAGGGGGAAAGGGAGGGGAGGGAGGGGGGTGTAAGGAAGGGGATTGGTGAGAATACACTTGTGGTACATCTTAAAATGATATATGTGAAAGTTAGTAAATGTAGAATGTAAATGTCTCAACACAATGACTGTGAAATTGCCAGGAAGGCTATGTTAACCAGTGTGATATAAAAGTGTCAACCCGTCTGTGAAACTAATGTATGATGCCCCATGATCATACCAATGTACATAGCTATGATTTAATAAAAAAAAAAATAAATAAATAAAAATAGAAAAGCTAGCCGGGCTTTGTGGTGGGCACCAGCAGTCCCAGTTACTCAGGAGGCTGAGGCAAGAGAAACTCTTGAGCCCAAGAGTTTGAGGTTGCTGTGAGTTGTGATGTCACAGCACTCAAGCCAGGGTGACCAAACAGACAAAGAAACGAACAAATAAATAAATAAATAAAGCCAGAAGGTAGCATGCTGCATGGTGCTCTTATTCTTAATACCTGCTTATGATTCATTATATTGTTACAAAGTTAAAGGTAAAAATCTTTAAATTAATCTCCTGCCTGGTACAAGATTATTGCCATCCTTTTTTTTTTTTTTGCAGTTTTTGTCTGGGGCTGGGTTTGAACCTGCCACCTCTGGCATATGGGGCTGGCACCGTACTCTGTTGAGCCACAGGCGCCGCCCTGTATTTGAAGCTGCAGATTTCTTTTTTGTTTTTTGGAGGGTGGGATTCTTATTATTTCTTCATGTAGTTCCTCTGCCCTGTCTTCTCTTTTTGGATGAGTCTTCTATTGCTACAATCTCAAGTTGCCACCAATTTAGTAGCTTAAAACAGCACTCAGTTATTAATTATACTACAGTTCTGTAGGTTAAAATTCCAAAACAAGTCACACTGGGCTGAGATTCAGCTGTTGGTGGGGTGCATTTCTTAATCGATATTCTGGAAGAAAATTTGCTTCCTGGTTCAGTCAAATCATTAGCAGAATTAATTTCCCCACAGCTGTAGAGCTCATGAGCCTGTTTCCCTGCTCACTGTCACCAGGGGTCCCCTGAGCTCCTAGAGTTCAGGCTCCCTTACTCGCATGTGGCTCGGCACAGTCAGTACTGTCACATCTGTGACACACTGGGATCTCTTATTTCCCACTCAGACACATCCCCTGCTCTTTTCTTTTGTCAGACTTCCCTCATTATGGCCGGAGAGTTTTCTGCTTTTTTCTTTTTGTAGTTTCAGCCAGGGCTGGGCCTAAACCCGCCACCCTCGGTATATGGGGCCGGCACCTTACTCTTTGAGCTACAGGCGCTGGCCAGAGTTTTCTGCTTTTAAAGCTTGTGTGATTAGATAGAACTCCCAGCATATAGGGTAGTCTCCCTATTTTAATGTCTATAACCTTAATTTCACCTGCAGCAACCTATTCACCACGTAATGTAACCTATTCACTGGTTCTAGGAGTTTGGTCATCTCTGGGCAGTCATTCTTCACACACCACATGCTTCTGGGATTCCAGTCATATCTATGCAATGCAGTGGTTCTCAACTTGTGGGTCGAGACCCACAGGAACTGTATTAAAGGGTCACCAGCATTAGGAAGGTTGAGAACCACTGATGTAAGGATATCTGACACTGTTCCAGGCTCTTGAATTCATGCATTCTGTCTCTGTCCCGATCTGTCTCTCTCACTGTCTCTCTTTCTCCTATTTTTCTCAACAAAAAGTTGCCATCTGTCCATGTTTCATTGAACAATCTTCTTTCATCTGAACTTTGGCTTTTTGGACTCTGTTTTCTTTTAAGACACTGAAGAAGCCATGCTGCAAAAAGCAAGTGGATCATCTTTCTTGATAACAAATGTTTAGGGTGAAAACTGGGCAGGTGCTGCCACTGTCTGAGCTCACATCATTAGCCTAGCACCTGCAGACACAAGGTTTCTGAATTTCTTCAACATCTACACAAATTCCGCTGAGCAGGGCCAGGTAGTCCCAGTCCTCTGGAGTCGATTCTATGGTGACGTCCCGAATGTCAACAGTTCTGTTTCCTGGCTCCGTGTGGTGCCAGCATCCTCCTTACAGATTTTTCAGCACTTGCTACTTACAAATCACAGCACTACAGAGCTTGTGGCCCACACACCTGCATTTTCCACAGTGAAGGGGAAGGAGCACTGAATGAGATTTGACCTTGGCGGGCTCATTGGATCTGTAGATTTCTTAAATTTGGAATGCCTTTTGGTATTTATTTTGATGTGCCTGTTAAGGCCTGGTGGTAGTCTGCACAGGGCTGCTAGAAGCTGGGGGGTGATGTTCTGATGGTGGTGTGTGTCCTTCCTAACATAATTAACTCCTTTATAAGTGTCTTAAAGGACACTTCAGATTTCAGATTTCAGATTTCAGATTTCTTCAGATTTCAGTCTTGACATCCAAAACCTACATGGCAGCTTTATATTTCTGCCCTTTATTCCTCTTATCAACTGCCAAACCTTTCTGCCTCACTTCAAATCTGCAGCTTTTCCCTACTCCCTGCACTGCTGCCCCATCCTCACCTGAGCCACTCTCCTCACGGAAGCCCCGGCCTGTGGTCGTTCACCTTTTACATTTCTTCTGGCATTTCCTTTCCTTCTCTTGCTTCCTACAAGGGTTTTCCATTCCTGAAGAGTCAAGGTCACAGTTCTCACCCCCGTCAGGTATTCCCAATGATTTTGATTTCCTCGTCCCACCCAGTGTGCCAAGTTCTTTCACTCCCTCTTGGTTTTCACATTTCTCTTCTTCACAATTGTTTCCATCAGTCCTTTAAGTGGAACCATTTTTTTTTTTTTCCCCACCAGAACCATTCAAAATATATAAAGAAGTAAGACATTTGTCGGGTAATTTCTTGCTGAAGTAAAGTTCAGTTTTCCATGTTACATGCTTAAAATACTAAATGTTTACCCAACAAAATTAATGTCTAGCATATATAGAACTGTTTTAGCTCATGGTCTCTCTAAAACTTACCCAAAAGGAATGGACAGAAAATGATCCTGTGATGCTCTCAGGCAGGTATGGAGAGCAGCCTTGTGGAAGTGCAAGGCTCCAGATGAGCCAGTGGGGTAAAAGAAAAGATGTCCCCTGTTACAAAGTGCCTATTTTTACCTTGATGTTTCATTTTGTGTTCTGCGGCATTAGTAGACAGGCAGCCGGATGCTCACAGTGGATAAGGGGAGCTGAGCTAGTAAGCACCAGTTGACATGTGGCAGAGACCCGTGTGTGTCACAGATCTTGACGAATAGCAAACCTGAGATCACAGGTGCTGATAAAATATGACTGAGCCTAGTGGCTCAGCTGCAGCTTCTCCCACAGCTGCAAGAGCAGTTGATGAGTGTCTGCTGCCCGTGCTGTGTCTAACCGGCTCACAGGAGAGCCGCTGGCTGGGACGGAGGTCAGCCTGATGGTGATGATGGTGATCTGGGGTGATGGGAGAGTTGAGCTATCAGGCTCCAGCAGGAGTCACCACCACAGACACCGAGTGTCAGAGCAGGCAGCTTTCTGTGATCTCAGAAGGATGTGAGGGGAGCAAAGCTGCAGCCATGGCTTCAGACAGAGCCAGAAGGGCTCGTGTCAGAACAGGGGTGCTGGGATGCTTGCAGGGCAGAGCTGCTTGGGCATCTCTTTTTCTGTTTCTATTATTATTTTCAAAGGGCTTAAAGTCAGCTTTCTCTCTTTTTTTTTTTTTTTTTATGTAGACACATATGATGTCCAAAAGGTGTGTATTTCCATGGGTGTGGCGCAGGTAACAAATATATGGCATGCTCATAAAAGTCTGTTGAAAGAAGGACAGAAGGAAAATGAAAGGAAAAAATTGATTGAGGCCTACAGCTTCCATGGAAATCTCCCAGTAAATGGCACAACCTGAGAGGTAGGGCAGTGAGGAGGGAGCGGCCACAGCAGCTCTGTTTGAGGAGGACACATTTCTCTGTTTCCATGACTTCTCCCTGATACTTGTCTGTCCGACATTTATACTGTTATATGTTCATTTTTAACATCACACATCTTTTCTGGCATCAAGAGTTTCTTATAAAAGTGTGAATAACTTTTAGGAAGAAATGCATCTTAATTATATGTTCAACTTACACTTCAATTGACAACTAGTTAAGAACAGGGCCCTTTATTGAAGGGCACAGACCAGACATCTGGGTAGGTATATTCTAGACTTTAGGAAGGAAGCTGATTTCAATCCACTCAAAAGAGTTAATGATTCTGTCAGGGCGCATACAGCCAAAGAGAATCCAGGCTTGCCTCCTATCACCACATAAAAGAACATACAACTTTATTTTAAGTATTACCTCTGATGTAGTCCAGAGAAATATTTTTGTCTTAATGCAAAGTGCAACCCACATAAACAAAGGTACACACTTATGTAAAGATGTACTTGCAAAATGTGTGTGTGTGTGGGAGGGAAAGTATTTGTGGTTGAATAAAAAGCTCAGAGGAGTTTCTTTGAGCTTGTTAGCGCTGACCAACAATTTTTTTTTTGAAACAGACTGTCACTTTCTTGTCCCCTGTTAGAGTGCCATGGCGTCATAGCTCACAGCAACCTTCTCAAACTCTTGGGCTCAAGCAATCCTCTTGGCTTAGCCTCCTGAGTGGCTGGGACTACAGGTGCCCACCACAACACCCGGCTATTTTTTAGAGATGGAGTCTCACTCTTGCTCAGGCTGGTCTCCAACATCTGAGCTCAAGAAATCCCAGAGTGCTGGGATTATAGGCACGGGCCACTGCACCCAGCCTGACAAATAATTTGTAGAGCTCAGAGTTTCAGCCACTGTTAGATTATTTAGAAAATGTACCTAGAGAATCCACATCTCCAATGATAGAATGAACTATTCAGGCAGTCTCATTTCTTAGCCTTACTCTTGCCATTTTATAGTTGGAGAAAAAAATTTAGATTTCCGAAATAGATGATAGGATGGTATTACGCTTCTAGATGGTTATGTGTTTCTGAAGCAACATCACTACTTTCTAAGGTCAGTTAGAAAGCCTGGCAAGGTACAGAAATTAATGTGTAGTAAGTGTATATTAAATTTTAAATAATTAGCCTCCTGGGAAAATATTTTGAACTTTTCTCATGATTCCAATAAGGGCCAATTGCCAAGATTTGGGATTGCTTGGAAATATTCCTTCAAAAATGAAATGAGAAAACTGTGACAAATGAATACTTTTAGTTCTTACTCTGGTACGTGTTGGGGAACATTTGCATGTGATGCTGAGTTTTGGGTGCTCTGTGGCCCTGCCACCTGTTCCCTCAGGTTTTGCCACTGTCCTGCTCTTGAATGGCCCATGTTGGATTCTGTTTCAGAAACAACCCTGGCTGGGGTTTTTGTTCAACCTCTACTTGGATTTTCCCATTGTCTATAGTTGGCTAGATAATTTAGGCTGTATTCAAAAAATACATTTCTGAGCATTTTTGACCCTTACTTTTATAATTCAATGGTGGTAAATATTCCAATCAATTATTCAGTGTGAACTTTGGTTAGAGACAGATTTAAGTGTGACTCTCACCTCCGTCACTCATCAACAATGTGATGCTGCATAAGGTACTCCATCTTACTAAACCTCAAGAATCCTGATGAATGTGAAGTCAGATTTTATGTATAAGACTATTGGTTATTAACCTTTATGACATAGTAGGTGATGGGCCAGCACAACACCTTCCAGCAGGTGGAGTATAATGCAAACCACATATCTAATAACACACTTTTGATAGCCACATTGAAAAAGTAAAAATAAAACCATAAAATCAATTTTAATAACATGTTTAGTGTAGTCTACTTTGTCCAAACCATCTCACCAAGTCATCAGTATAGAAATTATTAAAGTAGAATTTGCATTTCTCCTCACACTGAGACTTCAAACACTGGGTGCTGCACCTAAACTTTGAAGATCATTTCAAAAGTTTTGTCTGTTTTTATGAGTCTACTTTAAACTGTAATATCTCAGTGAATATTTATTCAATTTAATTGAAATAAGTGCCATTTGAATCAGTGCACTTTTGCCAACGTAACACAAGTCGATTAATTCCATCGGCATAAAAATTGGGTGCTCAGGATTTGATGAAGTCAAACAAAGGTCGTTTTTGCTAGGTCCTGATTGGCAAAGGTTCTACTGGTGAGAAAGTTATCGAAGTGCTTGAAAAGATAGTAGTCGGTTGGTGAGAGGTCTGGGGAGTATGGTGGGTGGGGCAGAACTTCGATGTTCAATTCCTTTAATTTTTGGGCAGTGATTTGTGAGACGTGCAGCCAGGCATTGTCGTGGAGCAAGATCGGACCTCTTCTGTTGACCAGTGCTGGCTGCTGTTGATGCAATTTTCAGTACATTTCATCGATGTCCTCACAATAGGACTCTGCTGTGATGGTTTGGCCTGGTTGCAGAAAGTTATAGTGAATCACACCAGCCGCTGACCACCATACAGTAACCATGATCTTTTTTTGGTGGGGTTTTGCCTTTGGGAAGTGCGTTCATTAACACTATCATTACCAAATGCCTGGTTAATTTTTCGGGCTGTTTCAGCAGCGCTTTGGTTCAATTTGAATTCGTAGAGAAAAATTGGCCGAAAATCGCTTAATGACAGCATATAGTAATAGGCTGAAAAGAATAAAAAAAATTAAAAGTAGAAAAAAATGAACAGCATCATTGTATAGAATACAAAATTCTCCATTGATCAGTATATTCCATGACACAGTAGAATAAATATTTATTGAGACATGGAGCTACAAAAACACATGACATTAAGACGGACAAAACTTTTGAAACAACCTAATAAAAATAGACATACCATTTGATCCTATAATTTCTCTACTATGTATATATCCAGAAGACCAAAAATCACATTATAACAAAAATATTTGTACAAGAATGTTTATTGCAACCCAATATATAATTGCTAAGTCATGGAAAAAACCCAAGTGCCCATCAACTCATGAATGGATTAATAAATTGTGGTATTTGTACACCATGGAATATTATGCAGCCGTAAAGAAAGATGGAGACTATACCCTTTTCATGTTTTCATGGATGAAGGTGGAAAATATTCTTCTTAGCAAGGTATCACAAGAATGGAAGAAAAATTTTTCAATGTACTCAACCCTAATATAAAACTAATTTATAGCTTTAATACAAAAGCTATACCCCAATCTCAGCACAAGAATATGGAAATGGGGGCAAGGGAGGGGAGGGGTGAGCGGGGGAAGGGTGCACAGAGGGTGATTAGTGGGTCCACACATATAGTGCATCTTGGAATGGTACAGGTGAAATTTACTAAGTGTCGAGTATAAAGGTTTGAACACAATAATTAAGAAAATGCCATGAGGGATATGTTAACAACTTCCGTGATAATATTTCAATCTGTATATAAAACCAGCACATTGTACCTCATGATTGCATTATTGTACCCAGCTATGATTTATGAAAAAAAATTATCAATTTGATTTCTGACATCTTGGCCATCTGTTTATGAATGGGATGTTCAGTTGTGTCTGCCATATCTTTCCTAGGGGGGTTGATCTACTCTGGTTATTCATGTTATCGAAGTTTTCCTGCTGATTCCACTCCATGATTATTTTACACCATTTGACTAGATGAGCAGATAAAGAGAAATTGGTTGGGGGCTCCAGAAGTAGTGATTTACCAGCCCTTTGCCCAAAAGCTGGGACTGGTTTCTGTACCTTTTCCCCTGGAGCTTTGCCAAGAACCCATACAGTGCTATGGCCTAAGAAACTGGCGATCTGTTTGGTGTGGTGGGACTAAGTGACTGTGTCTTGTTTTCAGCTGGTCGCTGTCCTACCCTAGTGAATCAGTTACTCTGGGTTAAAGTCTCAGCTGTGGAGAAATACCAGCAATTATGTCACCCCACCCCACACAGGCAACAATTGGAAAAGGAAAATCAAACCTTCCCACAACCACACACCCAGGGTTCCACTTGAATAGTCCTCAGGCGATTAGCCCAGTTCAAGAGGTCCAAATCAATTGTCTTAGTCAGCACCTGTCAGGTGGGAGAGTTCAAAAGGTCTCTGGCAACTAGATCGCAGGGGTTTGCTGACAACTCAAATATGACTCGCTCTGGTGCTGTTAAGTCAGGAGGACCCACCCAGCAAATAGATTAGTCTGGGAATGTTGATGCCTCCTTCCCCACCTTACTTCTGTCACACCCAGTCACTGATAACCCCCCCAGGGCTGTGACCCAGTTGCCTCCCAATGAGCAGATACTCCAGTGGTTTGCACCTATCTGAATCACAGGGAGATCTATGTCTCCTCAGCCAGGCTGCTGCTCTCTGCCACTATCTGGCAGGGAGAGGTGAGGCCTGACAACCTTGGGTGCTTAATGGAGGCTGGGGCTGTTCACTCAGTTCCGGCCCCACCCCTGATTGATGTTACTGACAGAACAGAACAACTTCACAGAACTTGTTTCTGTTGCGGCTATATTCCCCTGGATATCAGTTGCTGTTTGAGTTTACAGAACCTGCAACTGAGGCTCTGTCTGTGCCACTGCCCAGTCTTGGCTGCACTTTGTATTGAAGCGGCATGGTTAGCTGTCAGTTCCAGCCTCTGCTTGTCCTCCTTTGTCTCAGCTAATGATCCTCTGAGGGCTGGGCACATCTTAGGCTCAATAAAGCAGTCCTCTGAGTCAGCCCCGCCCTGGGAATCTGCCGGCTCTGTGGGTACGTATTCTAGTCCTTGCACTCCACCCAGGCAGGTACCACCTCAGGCAAACTGTTTACTCACAGGGCCTGCGTTTCTGTCTCAGATCTGTTCCACCAGTGGCTGCCATCAGAGAAGATGCCCAGCCTCCTCTGGTTTACCAAAGAGACAAGGTGTGCGACTCTGGAATATCCAGGTGTATGAGCCCTATTGTTGCTGCTGTGGATGCTGCTCTGTGCCTCGGGGCATCGCCACTCCTGTATGGTTCCCTCTCAGCTGAACATCCTGTCCTTACTCCCATGCCACAGAATCAGCACTGACCAGCAGCAGTCCATGCCCTGTCTACTCCTCTTGAGAAAATACCCAAGAATCTGGACTCCTGGGGGACAAGCTTCCAGACCTCAGAATGAGAGTGGAGGGGAGTGCTGGGAGTTTAGAATTACAGGTAGAGAATATATACAGTTTTATATAGTTCTATGCCTGGCAGGAGAGCCCCATGGCACCCTAGTAGGGGAAGTAGGTCCAGATTTTAGAGGGTCTCTCCCGTGGGCTATAATGGGAAAACCTTTGAACTCTGCTCACTTGTTTGTATGGAGTACTGTGAGCCATTCTCATGGGGGACCTGGGGACTCCCGTCCACTTAGTGATGGATTTTGTACCTTTTGTTTCTATCCTTGGGGTCACAGCTTACCTCAGAAGAGTTGATGTGCATTCTTCAACCTTCTCTCTTGGCTCAGCTCTAGTCCACCAGGTTACTTGCTAAACTTCTGTCCTTTAACTCTCCTTCTTGATGGGAGCCTCTGTGAAAAGCTGGCTTCAGTCAGCCATCTTGCCTCTGCACTCTCTGAGTGACAATTTAGCACATTCTCAGTGCTGTGCAGACATCACCATCATCTGTTTCCAGAAGTTTTATTTTAGAATAAAAGCATAGGTTTATTTAATACTGAAAAGGAAATATAGAGGTCTTTGATGAGAAAGAGAGAGAGAAAGGAAAGCAGAGAGCAGGAGTGAGAG
>CAUYPK010117699.1:0-11467 GCA_963574355.1 Loris lydekkerianus
CCTTTGGCAGTGTAGGATAGATCCTCCAATAAGAAACTAAGCAAAGAAATTTTGGAATTAAACTTTATTATGCAACAATTGAATTTAACAGACATCTATAGAACATTTCTTAATCTGAATACACATTCTTCTCATCAGCCCATGGAACATCCTCCAAAACTGATCACATCTTAGGTCACAAGTCTAAGCTCAGCAAACTTAAAAGTATAGAAATTACTCTTTGTATTTTCTCGGATCATCACACAATAAAAGTTGAACTCACCAATAACAGGTATCTGCATACTCATACAAAGACATGGAAACTAAATAACCTTATGCTGAATGATAGCTTGGTCATAGATAAAATTAAGAAGGAAATTACCAAATTTTTAGAACAAAACAATAATGAAGACATGAATTATCAGAACCTGTGGGATACTGCAAAAAGCAGTCCTAACAGGGAAATTTATAGTGTTGCAAGCCTTCCTCAAGAGAACAGAAAGAGAGGAAGTCTACAACTTAATGGGATTGGAAAAGGAAGAACATTCCAACACCAAACCCAGCAGAAGAAAAAAAATAACTAAAATTAGACCAGAATTAAATGAAATAAAAAACAAAAGAATTATTCAAAAGATAAACGAATCAAAAAGTTGGTTTTTTGAAAAATTCAACAAAGGGCGGTGCCTGTGGCTCAGTGGGTAGGGTGTCGGCCCCATATATTGAGGGTGGCAGGTTCAAGCCCAGCCCTGGCCAAACTGCAACCAAAAAAAAAAAAAAAATAGCCGGGCATTGTGGTGGGTGCCTGTAGTCCCAGCTGCTTGGGAGGCTGAGGCAAGAGAATCGCGTAAGCCCAAGAGCTAGAGGTTGCTGTGAGTCCTGTGATGTCATGGCACTACCGAGGGCAGTAAAGTGAGACTCTGTTTCTACAAAAAAAAAAAAAGAAAAAGAAAAATTCAACAAGATTGAATGGCACCTGTGGTTCAAAGGAGTAGGGGGCTGGCCTCATATACTGGAGGTGGCAGGTTCAAACCCGGCCCCAGCCAAAATCTGCAAAAAAAAAAAGGAAAAAGAGAAAAATTCAACACAATTGATAAACTTTTGGCCAACCTAACCAAAAATAGAAAATTAAAGTCCGTAATATCATCTTGGTGCCTGTGGCTCAAGCGGCTAAGGTGCCAGCCACATACACTGAGCTGGCAAGTTCAAATCCAGCCTGGGCCTGCTAAACAACAATGATGGCTGCAACCAAAAAATAGGCAGGTGTGTGACGAGCACCTATAGTCCCAGGTACTTGGAAGGTGGAGGCAAGAGAGTCACTTGAGCCCAGGAGTTGGAGGTTGCTGTGAGCTGTGATGCCATGGCTCTCTACCCAGGGCAACAGCTTGAGGCTCTGTCTCAAAAATAAAATAAAATAAAATAAAATAATAAAGTTCATAATATCATCAATCAGAAATGACAAGGGCGGACAGACACCTCAGAAATTCAAAAAATCCTTAATGAATACTACAAAAACTTTATTCTCAGATATATGAAAATCTGAAAGAAATTGACCAATACTTGGTAGCATGTCAACTTCCTAGACTTAATCAGAAATAATTGAAAATACTGAGCAGACCTATATCAAATAGAACCAACTATACTAAATCTCCCAAAAAAGAAGTCTGGGACCAGATGGCTTCACGTCAAAATTCTATGAAACATTTAAAGAGGAACTAGTACCTATATTACTTAACTTTTCCAAAACATTGAAAAAGAAGGAATACTTCCCAACACATTCTATGAAGCAAATATCATCCTGATCCCCCAAATAGGAAAAGACCCAACAAGAAAAGAAAACTATAGACAAATATCTTTTAATAAACATAGATGCAAAAATATTCAATAAAATCCTGGCAAACAGAATCCAACAACACATCAAACAAATTATACACCATGACCAAGTGGGTTTTATCCCAGGGTCTCAAGGTTGCTTCAATATACATAAATATATAAATATAATATATCACATAAACAAACTAAAAACAAAGACCGTATTATTACCTCAATAGATGCAGAAAAAGGCTTTGACAATATCCAGCATCTTTTCATGATCAGAACACTTAAGAAAATAGGTATAGAAGGGACTTTCCTTAAACTGATAGAGGCCATCTACAGCAAACCCACAGCCAATATCAAATTGAATGGAGTAAAATTGAAAACATTTCCACTCAGATCAGGAACGAGGCAAGGTTGCCCATTGTCTCCACTGCTTTTTAACATTGCAATGGAAGTCTTAGTCATAACAATCAGACAAGAGAAGGATGTCAAGTGTATACAAATAAGGTCAGAGGAGATCAAACTTTCACTCTTCACAGATGATATGATTTTATACCTGGAAAACACTAGGGACTCAACTACAAAACTCTTAGAAGTGATCAAGGAATACAGTAGTGTCTCAGGATACAAAATCAATACTCACAAATTCGTTGCTTTTACATATACCAATAATAGTCAAGTCTAAAAAACAGTCAAGGATTCTATTCCCTTTATAATTGTGCCAAAGAAGATGAAATATTTTGGAATTTACCTAACAAAGGATGTGAAAGATCTCTAGAAAGAGAATTATGAAAACTCTGTGGAAAAAAAAAAAAGCTGAAGATGTTAACATATGGAAAAACATAACACATTCATGGCTGGGAAGAATCAACATTGTTAAAATGTCCGTATTACCCAAAGCAATTTACAAGTTTAATGCAATCTCTATCAAAGCACCGCCGTCATACTTTAAAGATCTGGAAAAAATAGTACTTCATTTTATATGGAACCAGAAAAAACTTGAATAGCCAAGACATTACTCAGAAATAAAAACAAATCAGGAGGAATCATGCTACCAGATTTCAAACTATACTATAAATCTATAGCGATCAAAACAGCATTGTATTGGCACAAAAATAGAGAGGTAGATGTATGGAACAGAATTGAGAACCAAGAGATGAACCCAGACACTTATTGCCATTTGATCTTTGATAAACCTATCAAAAATATAAATTGGGGGAAAGATTCCCTATTTAACAAATGGGGCTGGAAGAATTGATTGGCAACTTGTAGAAGACTGAAACTGGACCCACACCTTTTGCCATTAACAAAAATTGACTTTCACTGGATAAAAGTTTTAAACTTAAGACATGAAACCATAAAGGTTCTTGGAGAGAGTGCAGGAGAAACACTTGAAGAAATTGGCCTGGGAGAATACTTTATGAGGAGGAACCTCCCCTGGCAATTGAAGCAATGCCAAAAATACATTACTGGGATCTGATCAAACTAAAAAGCTTCTGCACAGCCAACACAGTAAGTAAAGCAAGCAGACAGCCCTCAGAATGCGAAAGGATATTTGCAGGTTATGCTTCTGACAAAGGTTTGATAACCAGAATCCACAGAGAACTCAAACTTATTAATAAGAAAAGAACAAGTAATCCCATTTCATTGTGGGCAGGGGACTTGAACAGAAGTTTCTCTGAAGAAGATAGATGCATGGCCTACAGACACATGAAAAAATGCTCATCATTTTTAATTATCAGAGAAATGCAAATCAAAACCACTTTGAGATATCATCTAACTCCCATAAGACTGGGTCACATAACAAAATCCCAATAGATGTTGGCGTGGATGTGGAGAAAAGGAAACACTTCTGCAGTTCTGGTGGGAGTGCAAGCTAATATGCCCCTTTTGAAAAGAAGTATGGAGCGAATACTCAGGGATCTAAAAGTAGACCTGCTGTTGGATCCTGCAATTCCTCTACTAGGAATATATCCAAGAAACCAAAATCACTTTATAACAAAGAAATTTGCACCAGATTGTTTATTGCAGCTCAATTCGTAATAGCCAAGTCATAGAAGCAGCTCAAGTGCCCATTAACCCATGAATGGATTAAGAAATTGTGGTATATGTATACCACAGAATATTATGCAGCCTTAAAAACAGATGGAGACTTTACCTCTTTTACATGTACATGGATGGAGCTGGAACATATCCTACTTAGTAAAGTATCTCAAGAATGGAAGAAAAAATATCCCATGTACTCAGTACTAGTATGAAACCAATTTACAATCACTCACACTTTCATATGAAGAATAGATCACAACTATGGCCCAAGATAAAGGAAGGAGGAAGAGGGGAGGAGAAAGGAGGAGGAAGGTCAGATCAAAGGAGGGTGAATGGTGGGATCACACTTATGGTGGAAAATGCAAGGGTACATGTTGGATCTATTAGTATAGAGTATAAATGTCTTAACACAATGAGGTATATATTAAACAAGATGAGGTATATATTAACCAGTGTGATGTAAGTGTTCCTAATTCTATATGAAATCAGCACATTGTACCCCATAAATACATTAATGTATACATGAGGTATGTGTTTATGATTTAATAAAAAATAAAAATAAAATTTGCACTAGGCTCTGCACTATGATTGTATCATGAATATTTACAGAAATACTTGCCAGAAATCCATGGCACCTGTGGAATATTTCTTTGTGAGTGGTCTGTGTCCAGGTGGGCCAGCCTGGATCAGGTAGCCATGAAAGACATACCCAGAGAACTCCCCAAGTTGCTAGTGTTAAATAATTCAACCATCAGAATGGAGTTACATAGCATGGACTAGATACCAACGTGACAATGTGGGTGTGGCCATCATTGATATTAATCAGGGAATATTATTAATATAACATTATTTACTGAAACCACCCTAATTAATACAACCTTTGTGCCAATTTGCTGATTCCCATTAGGAGTGGAAATTAATCTATCAGTGTCTATCTAGTCTTATGTTTGCAGGTAGTTTTGCAATAACATTTCTGAATCCACCTTGAAATCCTTTCGTTTACATCGAAATCATGACTCTTGGCTCATGTATCCTTATTTATCACAAGATGACAATAGATAGATCAAAACTGATGCAAAAATTCTTAACATTTCTCACCTTCTGGATTTTATCATCATTTATATGAACAAGACTATAGCAGCGACCCAATTGTAAACCAGCCCTGCCTAGTGCCTGTCTGTTCCTCATAAAGGAATATTCATAGCCTGGCATGCAGCGGTCACTCGGGAAATGAGCAGATGACTCTACATGTTTAACAGGAGGGTGGATGATTTCCGTCTTGTAAAACGATTACATTTTGAGTCCTTGCTGAAGAAATAGAGGTGAGTCAATAGTGGTGATTTTGACTTTGAATTGAGGGTGTCTCCAGGAATCTGTGTCCATACAAATTGATTAATCAGAGTTCTAGGAAGCATTGTTGTTTACATTAGACATGATTCTAATTTAAATTTCCAATGAAAATTTGACTGTCCAGAGTCCTTTGAAAATTAAATACTCAAAAAAGCCATGAAACTAAGAGTTACTCTTTTTAGCTTTAAAATAGTTTGGCTTTGCTTTGGGTTTTGTTTTGTTTTAACCATTTTAAATAAACATTTTAATAAATACACATGCTCCTATTTTCTTAAACAGAACTTACTAAATATGTCAACTTGTTCTAAGGTGCTACAGAATGTTACTATAAATATCAGTTTCAGCATGGCCCTGAAGCCTAATAGAAATGCGTAGACACAAGACAGATGTGGGGTTTTTTGGTTTGTTTTTCTGTCTGAATTTTCCTATTTACTCCTCGTCTGTCAGACTCTAATGCAATTATTTCTTCCTGTCTTTAGTGTATGGCTCATTTCAATCTTGTTTCAATCTGTGGCCTCTACCCTGTGGTAAGTTAAGGTACTAGAAAGCTACACTCAAAAATACTGTGTATAAAATATGATAATTTGGATTGTGAATGATTTAAATGTGATCCTCTATTAAAAATGTCTGTGTTTTATTTCTGAGCATTTTTACATATTTCAATTGCTTTTTGAATAACTATTTCAGTCCTTTTTTGGTTCCTGGGATATTGACTGTTTTCCTGATTATGTAAGTTTTAAAGACAGTTAAGTTCTGCAAAGATCAAGTATGGATGTCTACATAACATTAGATAACCAATAAATACATATTTCATGAGATTCTGCTATTTTCTCAGCATATAATAGAGGTTATATGTGTGCTAGAGAAGGTATTTTTTTCTAATTTCAAAGGACAGGAAATATACCTATTTTAGTGATCACCTAAGTCCTATGAAATGGAGGGAGGGAGATGGAGACTTAGACAACTAACACTTTAAGAATATTTCATAAAATAACTTAAAAATATCTATAGAACAAAAACATGAGCATTTATCATAGTTGATAATTATGTATTTATTTATGTTGTTATTTACTTAATCTTCATCACTCCCACTACGCTGTATGAGCAGGAATGTTTTACTAACCGCTGTAACTTTTAGTGACTTAATAGAGCTTGATGTGCAATAGGTGTTCAATGAAAATTGACAAGTGATTCAATGAATGATATACACACAAATAATGAGGAAATATTTTCTGTTGTAAAGGACATGGGGTCCAGATTTATAAAACTCCCTCACTTCCTAACCGTATGTGATTCTGACAAGTCATTTATTGTCTTGGATCTCTGGTGTCCTCAAGTGAAGAATGGAGATAAGAACAGTCACTTGATGGAGCCGCGCCTGTGGCTCAAAGGAGTAGGGCACTGGCCCCATATGCCAAAGGTGACGGGTTCAAATCCAGCCCCCGCCAAAACTGCCAAAAAAAAGAATCGTCACTTGAATAAGTTGTTAATAAGGCCAGTCAAAATGCTATATTGACAATATTTCTTAAACTATAATAAATGATATAGTAATTTTTCATCAAATTATAGTAGCAGACAAAATTCTCAAAAATGAACAATGTTTGATTATAGCTTTTGCTGCTTGATAAAAAATTTTAATCATCATAATTCTTAATTGCTGCTAATATTCCCAAAAGTTAGACCACAAGACATATGTCTCTCCTGGATGAAGTACACCTATGGAGAATTCTTATTAAAAATTGCACTTGGTGGCTTAGCACCTGTGGCTCAAGTGGCTAAGGTGCCAGCCACATACAACTGAGCTGGTGGGATCGAATCCAGCCCAGGCCCAGCAAACAACAATGACAGCTGCAACCAAAAAATAGCTGGGCGTTGTGGCAGGCGCCTGTAGTCCCAGCTTGGGAGGCAGAGGCAAGAGAATCGCTTAAGCCTAAGAGTTTGAGGTTGCTGTGAGCTGTGACGCCATAGCACTCTACCCAGGGTGACAGCTGGAGGCTCTGTCTCAAAAAAAAAAAAAAAAAAAGAACTTGGGCTCAGCACCTGTGGCTCAGTGGTTAGGGCGTTGGCCGCATCCACTGGGGCTGCTGGGTTCAAACCTAGCGAGGATCTGCTAAAAGAACAATGAGAACAATAATAAAAAAATAGCCAGGTGCTGTGGCGGGTGCCTGTAGTCCCAGCTACTGGGAAGCTGAGGCAAGAGAACCACTTAAGCCCAAGAGTTTGAGGTTGCTGTAAGCTATGACACCACAGTACTCTACTGAGAGTAACACAGTGAGACTCTGTCTCAAAAAATAAAGAAAAAAGTAAATAAAAAAATAAAAATTGAACTTGATTCTCATCAAGCCTCTAAGTGTAATTACCAATCTGCAGGGAATATAGGAGCAAGCAATCAGTAAACTCCAGACTGAGGGAAATACTAATGGACAAATGACCTGGTTTCTTTAACGAATTAACTTCAAGGGATTAAAAGAGAGAGAGAGAAAGACGGAAGAAGAAAAAGTTTCAAAGAGACTTAAGAGCCACATCAACCCATTGCAGTATGTGACACACAACCAGGTTTCTTCAATAAATGCATTTTTCAGAATTATAAAAGAGAAAGGAAATACCTAGAGATTAAAATGATCTTCAAAATTAACAACCTCCACTCCTCAAAATACCTTGTCAAAGGAATGAAAAGATAAGCCATAGACTAAAAGCAAATTTGCAAAACGCATCTACTAAAGAACTTTTATTCAGAATATATGAAAGATTTTCAAAACAATATTAAGAAAACAAACTACTCCATTTAAAAAATGGGCAATTGAATTGAATAGACACCCCACCAAAGAAGAGAGATGAATAGAAAACAAATTCATCACATCTGGCGTGAGTTCATACTTCCAGTCACTGGCTCCGCCACTAAACTAGTTCAAGTCCTGGGCTCCTAAGCCATCATTAACATGTATTCACCAAAAAATCTTATGCTAACATAAAATACAAAAAGTTTGGTACAAACAGTAAGTAGATCTCTGTAAATTTCTGTCAATTGTTGCTATGTGTTATTATTACCATTGTTTTCTGGTTTAGATGTCTCCCTTCTACATAGGCTACTTATTGCAGAAATTTTATTTCAGGTAATTTGTTTTAAACCCTTGAAAATACAAATGGATTCAGAGGAGAAGGCAGTAGACACATATGTAAGATCTTATTATGGAATATTTAATAATTCTATGCTACAAGGTGCCATGGTAATAGTCACTTTCTTTAATTAGAAAAAAAAAATCATCCTCCAAGTGTATATTGCATTCAGTCTTTCTGCATACCTCTGCTCTTTATTCCCCAGAGAGCTGTGGAGGATAAGAAGCCGAGTGAGGGAGCCAGGGCCATGAGGCAGAGCGTCACGACTGAATCAGTGGACCAGGGCCAGTCTGGCTCAGCCCAGTGCAGGAGGCAGCCAGCAGCAGCCAAGCCAGAGAGAGCTGGAAAGAGAGCACGGGTCAAGCAGCCGGAGGCAAACAGGTTGGGGGAGGTCAGAGCAGAGTGTAGCCTCTCAAGTTCACAGGACAGAAAGCCTGGCCCTGCCATCCCCTGTGACAGTGCATTCTTAGAGTGGTTGCATTTCAGGGGCTGACTCCAACTGAGTTGCTCTTTTCTTCCCCAGAACATCTGAATGACTGTAAATTCCTTAGTTTTTCAATCTACTGCAGCTCAGGCTGGGTCTAATGTGGATATTAGTATTAGCATTTAATGAATATTCATCTGGGCAAATTGCAGAACCACTATCAGCAAACAACTTGGACTGACCTACTTCTGTGAGTGATGCAGATTTTTAATTTTAATTTAAGAAAAAATTTAATTAACATTGGAATTGTACATATTTATGGGGTACAATTTGGTTTTTCAATAGATATATATGCTGTCTTATGATCAAATCAAGGATGCTAACACATTTATCACCTCACATATTTATCTTTTTCTGTGCTAAGAACATGGAAATCTTCTCTTCTAGCTATTTTGCAATATAGCATACAAGCACCTTACTGTTACCCATAGTCACTCTACTGTGCAACAGAACGCATTTCTCCTACCTAATTTTAACTTTGTATACTGGCCAAGCTTTCTTACCATGCTCACCTCCCTCCCTTCCCCATTCTGTTTTACTCTCTGCTTCTACGGTAATTAGTTTTTTTTATTATTATTCCACATACAGATGAAATCATATGATATTTGTTTTTCTAATCCACCTCAATCTGAACACCACTGCAAATGTGAAGAAAGTGTTTTGTTTTATTTCCCCTTCTAGAATCTACTTGTTCCTGTAGTCACCATAGATGCCTCTCTCATTACCCTGAATTCCTTGGCCTTGGCCCATGAATCCCAGGACCTAGTTCCTAATCTTTTCATCACCCAAGTCCCCATTAATTATCTAGACCCTTTCCTCTTCATGCATACGAAGAATCGTGGTTTTAAATCATTTTCATTTTTTTTTTTTTTTGCCACTCTGAAATGACAGCTTTATTTACAAACAAGGAAACTTGGTCATTTACCAGCCTGTATGTTATATGTAGCAACAATATAAACATAGGCCCTACATGGCCACTTTATTTGGATTTGCCAGTTGTGTGCCACACAACTCTAGGAGGAAAACAGTCTAAACACTCTGAAAAAGGGAGCATTAGGACCGTGTGTTATTTTTCTCTTTTTAATGCAAACTGCTGCATCAAAGTGGTATGGGTGCTAAACGTAAGTCTGAAAAGTCTCAGGTGTTCTGACACTGCCAATGATTAACGCTGTGGCCTTGGACAGGGGTTTGGTGTCTGCACTCATAAAATGGTAAGGTTAATAATCTCTAATGTCCAACTTGTTTGCTAGTCCCTTTTCTTTTAGTAAGTCCGATGTTCCTGAAAGTGGGAAAATACTGAATCAGGAGACTCCAGTCCTACTTCCAGTTCTGTGTTGTGAGACCTCACATAAATGCTCTTTGCCCTTATATTCCCAAATGCTAAGTCGGGATGAGTTGAGTAACTCATGAGATATAAAGTGAAGTTGCAATAATTGGTTATAAAAACAGTTTGAACCACAGGGGGCACTTCACCTAAAATCCGTTTAATGCAATTGTACTTATCAAGTTGAATTCGCATGACTTTTTTTGAGAACTTCCCTCTACTAGTGAAAATAGCTAAGGAAGTCCAGGTATCCAAGCCAGGACCTCAAGGGCAGAGTCAAGAGCAGAAGGTTGAAAATAGTAAATTTTTTCCTGACCTGCTGGGCGGTCTAGTTGCAACTCTTCTAGCTCAGGGCACCTGCTCTTACTGAAAGAAGTCTAGTGAGGTTGGAAGTTATTGTGGGTGTTCTTAGCCTTGCTTATGTTTCAGGGCCACTTCAGCAATAAAAGGACTTTTGGACCAGATCCTCCATCCCTTATCTATAATCTGAAGATCTGTACCTTTTCAGACATCTCAGTCAACTCAGGGATGCTTTGATGTTACTGTTCTTATTCATGCCCAGCCAGGGTCCTCTAAACCAGCGGTTCTCAACCTGTGGGTTGCAACCCCTTTGGGGGTCAAATGACCCTTTCACAGGGGTCACCTAAGACCATCCTGCATATCAGATATTTACATTACGATTCATAACAGTAGCAAAATTATAATTATGAAGTAGCAATGAAAATAATTTTATGGTTGGGGGTCACTACAACATGAGGAACTGTATTAAAAAGGGTCACGGCATTAGGAAGGTTGAGAACCTTTGCTCTACCAGGGGTCCTCAAACTGCAGCCCGCCAGCCACATGAGGCGTTGTGATTGTATTTGTTCCCATTTTATTTTTTTACTTCAAAATAAGATATGTGCAGTGTGCATAGAAATTTGTTCATAGTTTTTTTTATTAATATTAAATCATAGCTGTGTACATTAATGCAATCATGGGGCACCATACACTGGTTTTATAAACAGTTTGACACATTTTTATCACACTGGTTGACATAGCCTTCCTGGCATTTTCTTAGTTATTGTGTTAAGACAATTATATTCTACATTTACTAATTTCACATGTACCCTTGTAACATGCACCGCAGGTTTAATCCCACAAATCACCCTCCCTCTATCCATCCTCCCCCCTCCCTCCCCTCCCTCTTCCCTTCCCCATATTCTTAGGTTATAACTGGGTTATAGCTTTCATATGAAAGCCATAAATTAGTTTCATAGTAAGGCTGAGTACATTGGATACTTTTTCTTCCATTCTTGAGATACTTTACTAAGAAGAATATGTTCCAGCTCCATCCATGTAAACATGAAAGA
>CAUYPK010117700.1:0-20006 GCA_963574355.1 Loris lydekkerianus
AAGAAGACAGATGCAAAATCTACAAACACATGAAAAAAAGCTCATCATCCTTAATCATCAGAGAAATGCAAATCAAAACAACTTTGAGATATCACCTAACCCCAGTAAGAGTAGCCCACATAACAAAATCCCAAAACCAGAAATTTTGGCGTGGATGTGGAGGAAAGGGCACAGTTCTACACTGCTGGTGGGAATGCCCACTAATACGTTCCTTCTGGAAGGATGTTTGGAGAATACTTAGAGACCTAAAAATAGACCTGTCATTCAATCCTATAATTCCTTTACTAGGCTTATACCCAGAAGACCAAAAGTCACAATATAACAAAGACATCTGTACCAGAATGTTTATTGCAGGCCAATTCATAATTGCTAAGTCATGGAAGACGCCCAAGTGCCCATCGACCCACGAACCGACTAGCAAACTGTGGTACATGTATACCATGGAACATTATGCAGCCTTAAAGAAAGATGGAGACTTTACCTCTTTTATGTTTACATGGATGGAATCGGAACATATTCTTCTTAGCAAAGTATCCCAGGAATGGAAGAAAAAGTATCCAATGTACTCAGCCCTAGTATGAAGCTAAATTATAGCTTTTGCATGAAGGCTATAACCCAACTTTGGCACAAGAATTTGGGGAAAGGGCCAAGGAAAGGGAAGGGAGGGGGGAGTTTTGTGGGAGGGCAGGCAATGGGTGGGGCCACATCTATGGTGCATCTTAGAATGGGTAGAGGTGATTGCAGTAATGTACACACCTATTATTTAACAATTAAAAAAATGATTTTAAAGCAAATACATCTTATTTAAACATATCCCGTAAACAGCCAAATTTTGGTGTGCAAATAAAATATCATCCATGTAATGAATGATACATGCTGTAGGATTTTCTTTCTAATAGGCTCTAATTGTTGATCAATAAAATGCTGACATAATGTGGGGCTATTCAACATACCTTGTGGAAGAACCTCCCACTGGAAGTTTTGGTATGTTCTCTGCTGATTATAGGAAGGGACAGAAAAGGCAAAATGAGGGCACCACCTATGGCTCAATGGAGCAGGGTGCCAGCCTCTTATGCCAAAGGTGGTGGGTTAAAAAACCCAGCCCCAGCCAAAAAGCGGCAAAAAAAAAAAAAAGACAGAGAGAAAGGAAGAGAACGAAAAAACAAAATGAGGTCAATCCTCAGGATGCAAATATATAATGAAAAAACAATCTTTTAAATCAATTATATACAAATACCAATTAGAAGGAATCAAAGAGGGCAAAGGAAGGCCAGTTTGAAAAGGACCCACAGGGTAATAGTTTCATTGACTGTGCAGATATAGGTGAGCAGTCTTTATTTGCCTGATTTCTTATTTTATAATAAAGACAGGAGAGTTCCAGGGGCTAGTGGAAGGCTCAATATGTCCTTTTTCTAACTGTTTCTGAATTAAAATTTAACCTCTAGACAAAATTTGACTTCTGAAAAGAATTTGCAGAACAGGGGGGTATAGTTACTGTAGCTTTCCATTGTTGAAGTAAGTCCTTTCCCCATAGGTTAATGGCTATATCTGCTATGTATGGCTGAATTTGAGCATGTTGATTATCTGGTCCCAAAGAAGTTAAAGGCAATGTACTTTGAAAATGGAAATTAAAGTTCTGAAACCCATAAAAGTAACATCAACTATTTGTTTGGGCCATTCCTTAGGCCACTGATTTAAAGTCATAATGGAAATATCTGTGCCAGTTTCTAAGAGGCCACTAAAGATTTTATTTTTCAGGGCAAGTATTACTTGAGGCCTATTCTTATTAATAGATGTTTGTGCTGCCAAGATCATTGGTACATTTATTATCAGTTAGTTTAATTCAGGCAGAAGAAGAAACTGGGCAATTTTTTGTCTGGCTAGAATTTGAGTAGGTTGTTTTACTAAGATCAGGATTTATATTTCCTCTACAAAGTCACTATTGAGAACACTTGTGTGGACTAGCACTTGATGAGATGTCAAACCACTTTTTTTCAGCAAAGGTCCAACAGAGTCTAGGGGAATAGGACCACATATACCTGTTCTTAATTTCTTTACTCCCATGTTGGGAAGTAAAAGAACATTATGACATGCTGGCAAATCTAAAGCAGCTCTACCTGAGGTGACATGTAAAAGGGATTGGATGGGCTGAAGTTGCTGGTGAGTGGTTAAATCCCCATATCCATATTTTTTTGTCCATGGGCCCCATGTTGGGCCTGGCCAACAGTAACAGAAAAGAGTCCCAAAGTATCTTCCAAAGTAAAGTCTCCCATTTGGCAAATACCTCTTTGCAGAGAAAGGACTAGAACTCTCATAAATTTCACATTCCTTGACTTTTAGGGTTTGATTCAGCTTAGCTTAACTGAGGCATGAAAGTGGCAATGGATGGAAGGACACAGAGTCCAAAGACTCCGGTCCTTCCACATCCTGTTCTAATTGAACCTGCTGCATCACTTCATCACCATCTTTATCAGTCAGAAACTGTTGTGACACCATGGACCAGAAGCCACTCATTTCGTTCCTGTAAATTGTTTTGCTTTTAAAAAGTTCTCTCCCACTTCAATTGTCATTCCCTTTGTTAGGAAAGACAGAGAGTGGATTATTATTTGCCAAAGGTCTTAATATCACTTTGGTAAGTGGCTATGATTTGCCAAAGGTGTCACTCTCCTTGAGTGATCCTCTCCTTTGGTAGGTTACCTATTGCAGGTTACTTTTGATTTGCCAAAAGTCTTAATATCCCTTTGGTAGGTGCCAATGAATTTCCAAAGGTGTCACTCACTCTGAGTGATTCTGTCCTTTGATTATCTACTGCAGGTTACCTATGGTTTGCCAAAGGTCTTAATATCCTTTTGGTATGCGCTTATGAATTGCCAAGGGTCTCACGTTAAGTGATGTTACCTTCTTGGTAGGTACCTATGGTGTCCAAAGGCTATGTTGTCCCTTCATCAATCTGGATGGAGAGTCCCTTTTCCCTCCATGTAACTCCTTCCTGCCATATTGCCAAAGGTTACATTGACTCAGAGTGATATTCCTCTTCAGTCCACGTTCATTATCCTGTCAACTACACCAGAATGTGGGTGCCATCACCAAGGAATCAGGGCAGACAATGGATTGTAAGCTGGACGCTTGAAGGAGGTGGGCCTTCCCACATTTTGGGGAAAAGACCCCAAGCAACCTCTACAGCTGCTATTTATTGAGGACATACACCCCTTCCCTGAGCCCTGCCCCCTTCACTGGAGTTCCACAGCTGATCAATTTCCAACTGCCAACTTCTGTTCATTAATGTCCAGTAACTGCCACTTTGTCTCTGCAAACCCCTGTCCCAGTCAACCATCACTTTGTCTCTTAAAACCTACTGTCTCAATTCCTACATAGGTTGCTACATAAGTTGTTTTATAGGCTGTTACATATCTTATTACATAGGTTGCTACATGTCCTGTTACATAGGTTGCTACATATCTTGTTACATAGGTTGCTACAATCAAATCTAGGGGACTTATGACAGTGTTGTTAGGGTTTTGTAGCTATAAGATCACATCATTAGAAATCAGAGTTAATTTGACTTTATCTTTTCCAATTTGGATGTCTTTTCTTCTTTCTTTTGCCTGAGTGCTCCAAATCAGAATTTTCGTACTATATTATATAGAAGTCAAAAGAGTGGGTATCTTTTCCTTGTTCCAGTCTTATGGGGAATGCTTTCAACTTCTTCCCATTCATTCTGACATTGGCTGTGGGTTTGTCATAGAGGGCTTTTACTATTTTGTGATATGTTCCCTTATACACCTAATTTGTTGAGGGTTTTTCATCATGATGACATGCTGAATTTTCTTGAATACTTTTTTTCTGTATTCATTGAGAGGATCATGTTTTATTCTTTGTTTCCAATTCTGTTTATGTGATGAATCATGTTTATTGACTTGGGTATGTTGAACCATTTTTGCATCTCTGATACAAAACTCATTTGACCATAGTGAATTATATTCTTAATGTGCTGTTGAAATTGGTTGAATTTGGTTTATTGGTATTTTGTTGAGGGTATTTGCACATATGTTCATTAATAATATTGGTCTCTATTTTTTTTTCTTTTTTGCTGAAATCTTACCCAGAATTCTTATCAGGGTGACAGTGGCATTGTAGGATGAGTCAGAAAGAATTTCCTCTATTTGACTTTTGGGAACAATTTTAGTAGGATTAGTTCATCTTTATATGTCTGGTAGAATTCAGCTGTGCATCTGTGTGGCAAACTGACTCATTTAATCCTTAACCTATTTTAGGTTAATATTGATATGCTGAGTGTTAACTGCTGCCCCCCACCCCCCCGGGGACCATAAGGTAACTAAGGCACAGGACTCTACCTATATGAATTAATGGAAATGACAGAAAGATAAATTAAAATATGGATAGTGGCTTGGTGTTCATAGCTCAGTGGTTAGAGCACAGCCACATACACTGAAGCAGGTGGGTTCCAACCTGTCCTGGGCCTGCTAAACAACAATGACAACTGCAACAAACAAAATAGTCAGGCTTTGTGTAGGGTACCTATAGTCCCAGTTACTTGGGAGGCTAAGGCAAGGGCATTGCTTAAGCCCAAGAATTTGAGGTTTTTGGGAACTGAGACTCCAGGGCACTCTACCAATAATGACACAGTGTGAGAGTCTTTCTCAAAGAAAAAGAAAAAAAAAAAAAGAAAGAAAGAAAAAAAAAAATATATATATACCATCCATATATATATATATATATATACACAATATATATATATGGATGGTAAAGGCAATAAAGGGAATTGATAAGAAATGAAAAATAGAACCAAAAACTGAATGAAAGATATGAAAAATATAGAAAAGATACAGTAGAGCTAAAGGAATTCAAGGAGTCAATCAGGGAACTTAAAGATGCGGTAGAAAGTATCAATAAGAGAATAGAACATCAAGAAGAAAGAATCTCAGAGCTAGAGGATAAAGTCTTGAATGAACCCAGGTCATTAAAGAGGTAGAAAAGGAGAGAAAGCAGATCATTCACTCATAGAATTATGGAACTTCACAAAGCATTCAAACATACAAATTATTGGTATCACTGAAAGTAGAAGAAAAATATCTGAAAGGAATAAAAGACCTACAGGAGTATATAATAGCTGAAAATTTCCCAAGTTTCATTAAATATCTTAAAACAATTTATGTAGAGGATTATCCAACTCCAGGTTGTCTCGACGGAAGCAGAGCATTTCCAAGACACATTGTAATGAAACTGTCCAAAGGCAAGAGAAAAGAAAAAATTTTGCAAGCAGTCAGAAGTAAGTGCCAATTGATCTACAGGGGCAGATCCCTCAAGGTGAGAGCAGACATTTTAGCTGAAACTTTCCAAGCTAGAAGATAATGGTCATCTATCTTAAACCTTCTTAAACAAAACAATTTTCAGCCCAGAATTCTGTATCATGCAAACATAAGCTTGAAAATTGATTAAGGAAAAAAATCTTTTAGTGGTATGCAAACATTGAGGAAATGCACCAGAATAAGCCTAGCTCTACAGGAAATACTTAGACCTACAGTCTATGCTAATCATCACAATGGACCACCAGCAAAGGAAACACCCAGAAACAATAGAACAAAGTCTAACTTCCACAATGGCACAAAGGTTAAAACTAAGCAATGAGTTAGTTTTAACACACAAAATAAGATGAATAAAATTTCACCACACTATCAATTCTCTCAATAAATGCTAAGAGATCGAATTTCCCACTGAAGAGGCACTGGTGGCCAATTGGATGAAAAAAAGCACAAGCCTTCTACTCCAGGAAACACACCTAACTTTAAAAGACAAAATAAAACTCAGGATAAAGAAATGGAGAACAATATTTCAAGCAAATGGAAATCAGAAGAAAGGACAGGTTAAAAATCTTATTTTCATATACAAATGGATTCAAAGGAACTAACATTAAGAAAGACAAAGATGGTCACTTGATTGTGGTCGAAGGAACAATACCACAAGAGGACATTTCAATTCTAAATATATGTATATACCCAACTTAAATACTCCCAGATTTATGAAACAGACCTTAATCAGTCTGAGCAACATATAATTCTATAACACTATAAAAGCTAGGGACTTTAACATCCATCTGGTAGAACTGGACAGATCCTCTAATAAGATACAAAAGAATGATACAAAGGAATTAAATGTGACCCTAGAACACATGAGCTCAATAGACATATACACAACGCACCATTCCAAAGCCAAAGAATATACATTCGTATTGTCAGCCCATGGAACATACTCCAAAATAGATAATATATAATATACTATTAAACCTTCTTAAATAAAACACACCAGGATATAAATCAAACCTCACCAAATTTAAAAGAATTGAAATTATATTTTGTATCTGCTCAGACCTCAAGACAATAAAGGTGAGACTCAACTCCAAGCAAAATTTTTATCCCCACACAAAAGCATGAAAATTAAACAACCTTATGCTGAATGATACTTGCATCAAGATAAAGATAAAGAATTAAATTGTTAAATTGCTCAAACATAAGAACAATGAAGACACAAGTTACCAAAACCTGTTGGATATTGTAAAAGAAGTCCTAAGAGGGAAATTTATCACATTAGATGCTTACATCTGGAAAACAGAAAGACAGCACATCAACAATGTAATGATTCATCTCAAGGAATCTAATATCGAACCTAGCAGAAGAAAATAAATACCCAAAACTAAATCAGAAGTAAATAAAATTTAAAATAAAAAATTATTCAGCTTTGATGCCCATTTCTCAGTGGTTAGGGCACTGGCCACATGCAGTGGGGATGGTGGGTTTGAACCCAGCCCAGGCCTGATGAACAATAATGACAACTGCAACCAAAAAATAGCCAGGCATTGTGGTGGGTGTCTGTTGTCCCAGTTACTTGGGAGGCTGAGGGAAGAGAATTTCATAAGCTCATGATTTTGAGGTTGCTGTGAGCTGTGATGCCCCAGCATTCTACTAAGGGTGACATAGTGAGACTGTGTCAACAACAAAAAAAATCATTCAGGGGGGAGCAAGATGGTGGCCGAGTAACAGCTTCCTTGCAACTGGGCAAAGTGAGCCTAGGGAGAGAAGACTCCAGGCATCTCTGGATGGTGGGTTCTACCCCTAAATATCCCTTTGAGCTGGAAACACCTGTGGAAACCAGCTGTGGAGACTACCAGCAGGAAAGGGAGGCAGCTTGTGTGAGGACATGCCCCTCCACAGACCACCCCCTGCTGTGGGCTCCTGACCACCTGAAATTGTCTTGGGCCCCTGTTCTGGTGGTGCTCCAACAGAATTTCCCCAGAACCAAAGGCCAGGCAATCCTCCCCACCTGCTATGCAACCCTCCCCACCTGCATCCTGCCCATTTTGCATCATCCAGTGATGCTCCACCTACCAAGGAGAAAGAATATCTCAGAGGAGGAGGCACAAGTTTATGAGGAAGGTGACATGGGATAGGGGCAGGCCTCTTGTCTTAGCAGCATCAAAGGCCACAGAATTCCATGATGTTTGGTCCCCGGGAAAAATACCCATTAGGCTGAGGGGTATCTTTCACTTCCACCAAGGAAAAGGCATTGTAGAGCAAAGTCCTTGCCTGTGCTTCCAGTCCATGGCCAGTCCATTGCAGCAATGAGCATGGCCCCACATCCTGTTCTTCTTGGACTTGCAACAGAGCTACCACCACTAACACAGCCTGTAAAGTGGGCAGGATGAAGGTGGGGAGGGTTTCCTGGATAGTGTTTCTGTGGCAATTCTGTTGGGACACCACCATAAAAGGGGCCCAAGGCAATTGCACATGGGCAGGGGCCTGGGGCTGGGAGGAGGCTATAGAGGGGAGTGGACAAGCAAGAACAAGGGGCTGGGAGAGGGCTGTGGATGGGGGTCACCAGGAAGGAACAGGGGGCTGGGGGAGTGTGGGGGGGATGACAGGCAGGTACGGGGGGCAGGAGGGAGCTGAGGAGTGGGGCCACCAGGCAAAAACAAGGGGCTGGGACGGGGCTTTGGATGGGGCCACCAGGCAGGAACAGGGGGCTGGGGAGGGGCCTGAAGCAGTGAGGGTGGGCAGGGACTGGGGGCAATGAAGAGGTGGGCAGGGACTGTGAACAAGGAAGGGTTGATGACGTAAATGGGTCAAGGGGGCACAAGAGGTGAGGAGGTGGCATGAGTGGGGTGGGCAAACTGGGCTGGAGTTGAAGAGGGATGGGTGGAACAAGTGGGAAAATTGAAGGGCAGCAGGGGGAGGAGAAATATTGGTTTGCTGAAACAGAGGAGATAAAAAGCCAGATAAAAAGTTACATCTACACAAACTATCACAGAGAGATCAAGGAACATTCAATATATATGGATAAGTGAAATGATGGTATAAAACAGCTACATTATATATATTTTCAACTACATGACATTCTGGAAATTTCAAAACTATAAAAGCAGTGACTATCTCAATAGTTGCCAAGGTTTGTGGACAAACAGCAGAGATAAAGTTGTAAGATAAGGGGAATTTGAGGGCAAGGAGAGCACACCTCATGAGGACCCAATGGGCAACAGGACTTTGAGTGTGTCACACTTGATAGAGATGCCCAATGGAAAGAGTGGACCTGAATGGAAATGATTCACTTTAGAGAATCAGGCATCACATTTTGGATGAATTGTAACAAATGTATCCCAGCAAGTGAAGATTTTATTGAGAGTTTCAAATAGGACATGGGGGACAGCAGAAAGAATGATAAGGGAACTCAGATTCATTTAATGTCAATCCCAAACTCTTTTACATGAGATTATGCATTTATGATTATCGTTATTATTATTTTTTGAGACGGAGTCTCACTTTGTCACCCTCGGTAGAGTGTGTGGTATCATAGCTCACAGCAACCTTAAACTCTTGGGTTCCAGTGATCCCCTTGCCTCAGTATTATTATTTTTTTGAGACAGAGTCTCACTATGTCACACTCAGTAGAGTGCTGTGCCATCACAGCTCACAGAAACCTCAAACTCCTGGGCTTAAGCAATTCTCTTGCCTCAGCCTCCCAAGCAGCTTGGACTAGATGCCCATCACAATGCCCAGTTATTTTTTGGTTGTGATTTTCATTGTTGTTTAGCTGGCCCAGGCTGGGCTCAAACCCTCCAGTTCACTGTATGTGGCCAGAACCTTACTCAATGAGCTACAGGTGCTGAGCCAAGATTATGCCTTTATTAAAAATTATCATAATTGGGGTGGTGGAGGCAAGATGAATGACTGTAGCCAGCTTTCCACAGACACTACCATCCAGAAGGAGAGTTAAGAGTCAGAAGTTTAGCATGTATGCAGATGGTTTGGAGCTGAGCCAAGAACAAAGGTTCAGGAATGCACATCAACCCTGTTGAGGCGAGCTGCGACCACAAGGAAACAAACAATAGGTACAAAATCCATCGCCAAGCAGACAGGAGTCCCCTCCTCCATGAGAATGACTCACAGTATACTTTCTACAAACAAGCGAGCAGAGTTCAGACCTCCTCCTATTTTATCCATGGGAGAGACCCTCTAAAAATCAGAACTCCTTTCCCAGAGAGGACCCACTAGTGTGCCATGGCACTCTCTGACCAGGCATAAAACTGTATATATTCTGTACCTGCAATTCTGAACTCCCAGCACTCCCCTCCACTCTCAACCTGAGGTCTGGAAACCTGTCCCCCATAGACTCTATATTCTTGGGAATTTTCTCAAGAGGCGTGGACAGGGTGTGGGCTGTTGCAGGTATGTGCTGATTCTGTGGCACAGGGGTAAAGAAAGGACTGTGGACCCAGAGAGCCATACAAGAGAGGAAGGCGATGCCCTGCCACACAGAGCAGCAGCAGCAGTGGTGGGAACAATATGGGTCACACCCCTAGGGATATTTTGGAGAGACACACTCTGCCTCTCTTGGCAACCAGAGAAAACCAGGCCTCTACTCCAGTGGCAGACACGAGCGGAACAGATCTGGAATGGAAATGCAGGCCCAAAGAGCAAAGGTATGCCTGAAGCGGTACTTGTGTGGGCAGGTTGCGGTGGGGATGGAGACTAGAACACACAAACACAGAGATGGCATACTCCCAGGGTGGGGCTGGGTCAAAAGTGCTGCTTTAGTGAGCCTAAGAAGCACCCAGCCCCTAAGGGAACATAGTTGAGACAAAAGCAGGTGGGGCAACAGCACCAGGGAGAGGCAGAAACTGAGAGCTGAGTGTGACCTTTAACTGCACCCACCCCAACACACAGTGCAGCAGAGACAGAGATGTCAGCTCCATGAGAATTGGCACAAGGCAGTGGCACAGGGCGGGGCTAAGTAGCAGTTTCTGTGAACTCAAACAGTGCCTGGAGAATATAGCCGAGACAGAAATGCAAATTCTGCAAGAATATAAGTGTCAGCAACATCAGTCTGGGGTGGAGCTGGAACTGAGTGAATGTTTCGAGCTTCCATTAAGCACACGAGATTGTCAAGCTTCAGCTCCCCCTGCTGGCTGGTGGCAGAATGCAGTATGGCTGAGGAGACATAGATCTTCCTGTGACTCAGGCAGGTGCAAACCTCTAGAGCATCTGCTCATTGGAGTGAACTGGGTCACGGCCCTGCAGGGTTACCAGTGACTGAGTGTGAGAAAGATATAAGGTGGGGAAGGAGGCATCAACCTTTTCAGACTAATTCATTTGCTGGGTCATTCTGACTCCACAGAGCACCAGAGCAAGTCATATTCGAGCTGCCAGCAGACCCCTCCTATCTAGTTGCTGGAGACATTTTGACCTCTCCCACTTGAGACTGGGTGCTGACTGGGACAATTGAATTGGAACTCTTGACCTGCGCCAATCACTCAAGAAATATCCAAAGTGATACCTTGGGTGTATGGTTCCGGGAAGGTTTGATTTTTCTTTTCTAGTTGTTGCCTGCAGGGGAGCAGGATGACTTAGTTGCTGGTATTTCTCCACAGCTGAGACTTCAACCCAGACTTCAACCCATTCACTAGGAGTGGACAGAGATCAGCTGAAAACCAGACAGAGCCACTTAGCCCCACCACACCAAGCAGATCCCCAGTATCTCAGGCCGTAGCAATCTATGAGTCCTCTGTAAAACTCTAGGGGAAAAGGTACAGACACCAGTCTCAGCTCTTGGGAAAGAGGCTGATTAATCCCTACTCCAGGAACCCCCAACCCTTCACCTTACCTGGTCATCTAGCCAAAAAGTGTAAAATAATCATAAGGTGGAATCAGTAGAAAAACTCCAGCAACATGAATAACCAGAGTAGATCAACTCCCCCAAGGAATGACATGGCAGACACATCACGGACACACCAACTGGCAACAGGGCTTTGAGAGTGTCACACTTGACAGAAATGCCCAATGGAAAGAGTGAACCTGAATGGATTCTCTTTAGAGAATCACGTATCGTGTTTTGGTTGAATTGTAAAAAATGTATCCCAGTAAGTGAAGACGTTATTCATAGTTGCAAATAGGACATGAGGGAGAGAGGAAAGAATGATAAGGGAATGCTGATTCATTTTGCTGTCAATCCTAAACTTTTCTAGATAAGATGATGACTTTAATAAAAATCATCATTTAGGGAGCGGGTGTCAGAAATGGGAGAGCTGAGAGTCACGCTACAGGAGCTTGGGGCTAGACAGTGGCAATGGCAGTGGACCCTCAACAAGAGGAGGATGGTAAGTAGTGATGGAGGCAGCCCAGGGGGAAGCTGCTGCATGGCCAACTGCACAGCCTGCCAGCAAGTCTAAATGGAAACAATTGAAGCCCTCCCTACAACCCTGATAAGCAGAGCAAGTGGAAACTGGCACAGATGAATTAGAAAGGATGCTATCTGCTGTGTTTCTTGGAGGGTGCTTACAGAGAGCTACAATGGAAAAGTCCTGGATGCTGTGGACCTTTGTGGAAAGATGGCTGATAGCTTTGGTGTCCTGGTCTTGGGCTCTCTGCCGTATTTCTCTTCTACCTTTGATAGTGACATTTCATCTTTATGGAGGCATTATCTTACTTTTATTAATATTCATATCAATAGCAAGTATTCTGTATAAATTCCAGAATGTATTGCTATATTTTCCAGATCAGCCATCCCCTTGCAGCTTTATGTTCCCACACCCACTGGCATTTCACACGAAAACATTTTCATCAAAACCAAAGATGGAGTATGTCTAAATCTTATTTTGCTACAATACACTGGAGACAATTCACCCTATTCCCCCACTAGAATGTATTTTCATGGGAATGCGGGTAACATAGGTCACAGGTTACCAAATGCATTGCTTATGTTGATTAACCTAAAAGTTAACCTGTTTCTGGTTAATTATTGAGGATATGGAAAAAGTGAAGGAGAAGCAAGTGAAGAAGGACTCTACTTAGATTCTGAAGCTGTGTTAGACTTTGTGATGACTAGACATGACTTTGATAAGACAAAAATTTTTCTTTTTGATCATTCCTTGGGAGGAGAAGTGGCTATTCATCTGGCTTCTGAAAATGCACATAGAATTTCAGCCATTATGGTGGAAAACACATTTTTAAGCATACCACATATGGCCAGCACTTTATTTTCATTCCTTCCAATGCATTACCTTCCTTTATGGTGCTACAAAAATAAATTTTTGTCCTACAGATAAATCTCTCAGTGCAGAATGCCTTTTCTTTTCATCTCTGGATTCTCTGACCAAAGAATTCCACCAGTAATGATAAAGCAACTTTATGAACTCTCCCCATCTTGGACTAAGAGATTAGCCATTTTTCCAGATGGGACTCAAATGATACATGGCAGTGCCAAGGCTATTTCACTGCACTTGAACAGTTCATCAAAGAAGTAATAAAGAGTCATTTTCCTGAAGAAATGGCAGAAACTTCATCTAATGTAACAATTATATAATGTTTCCCTTTTTGATTAATGCATTCTATTTTAATTTGTGCAAAATAATAAAGAATGTTTCTAAAACAGAAGTGTGTTGCATCTGTACTTGTCTGAAGAGTGACATTAAACTTTGAAAGGAAAAAAAATCATCATTTAGCACCATTGCTTCAGGCAGATATTTTCAGGGTTGGGGGGAGGACAGGGTCTCACTCTGCCTCCCTGGCTACAAAGCTAGAATGTGGGTGGTGTTATCATAGCTCACTGCAAACTCAAAGTCCTGGGCTCCAGTGATACTCCTTCCTCAGCCTCCCAAAGGGAAAGGATCACTGGTCTCACAGACCAAGCATGACCCAGGGAGATATTTTGATGCCAGTAGTCAATAATCAGGTAGTATCTAGACATGAACTTGAATTATTGGCTGCCATCGAATGTAAACCATTCTTGACTTTCAAATGTATATTGAATTCTGTGGTGGCAGCAACACTTGTGATGGGGAAACTTAAAATATTGCTCCATGAAAAACAGAGCTTACACTTATCATGCGTTTGTCTTACATATGGGACACCAAGTAATCACCAATCACTATTCTGAATAACATTTATGGCCACAGTAAGTTTTTCAGGTGACCAAATCTATTACAATACTCTGCTCTAAGTGGGGTGGGTGTGGGGGGCCGCACTGTCAGCAAAAAACATGCTTAGTACCTTTACAATAGGGACACCCGTAGGCATCTTCCTGACAGAAGTCCAGAGACAACTCCTAAAATTTGATTGTGAGTTTGAATATCTGCTCTCATTGTTTACTGATTTCCAAGGACAGCCATCTGATGAAAGCTGGGTTTCAGGGAGATCGTGGGTTCCTGGAGCCTGTGTGGCCATGGCTTCATGGAGATTAGACCACACAGAACGGCAGAAGAGCAGAGAGACAGAGAGCAGAGTGCTGGTGGTGCAGAGTTAGGGACAGGGTCGAAGCCCATTGATAGGCACCTATACCTGAGAAGATCATGAGATCCATTTGTTCTCAGTTCTCTGGACTGTTACATGACAATAGTAATGGACTAATATGTTGTTATGACTTGAGGAGGCTAAAATGACTCAATCCAGGTGAATCATGAAAAAGACGACTTGTTCCTTAGTCATTTTCTGTGTTTCCTAAATGGCAGGGGAACAAACTGGATACCAGGCAGGGTGCTTGCACCACTCCAGGGCAGTGGGGGATGGAGGTTGATTTCTCATCTCTTCTGTGGGTATGATGTTCTGCAGCTATTAGGGGACATCTGGCACTATGATCTGTGATCCTCACATCAGCTTATGGGTGGGCAGAGGAGGTGCTGTACCTCCTATTTTCTACTGAGTGGTCATGACATTTAGGGAAGCTAAGTGGCTTTTAGCATCACATCATGAACGAGTGATAGATCTGGTGTGGGAAGTGTACGTGGGTGCATGGGAGGCACAGACCTCAGACTGGGACCTCTCCGTTGTATAATGGACTCCTAATGCAAGACCTCTCCTTACTCTCTTTATCCAATTTTCCTATCCATTGTTCAAGGGGAATCCAAGTTGATGCCCTGAAGGACATAGCTGGATAAGGAGGTATCCCTGATCAGGACACATCCTCTCTCCTCTACACATCCTCCATCCCTAATGTGGCCCTGTTACCTCTAAAGGAAATCCTCTGAGGGTCTTGGCATCACATCTGTGGCCTTCCTCCCCCAGTACTGTCATGCTGCGAGCTGCCCCTCAGGTGACTACATTAAATAACCAGTGTCTGCTTCTACTTGGAGTGTGCTCAGACTGTAGGATATTGCAAAAAACTGCCTCATGATGTTTTCACAAACAATAACCTTTCCTACCACTAATTAAACCTGAATAAGCAACTAAGGAGAATCACTGGAAGAGTGGCCAACTGGGCTGGTGCTTTGGAAGTTTATTAAAAGAAACCAGCAAAACAATCTGCCTCCTTGACTACTTATCTGACCAGCCTCAACAGAATTGAAGTCAATGTGTGCTTTTGTTTATATAGTGACACCAGAGAACACACATTGAGATTGGTTGGTTCCTTAAATTTACATATGAACAGAAATGACATACCATAAGTTTACTGAGCTCAGAACACATTTCAGAAAAAAGAAGAGAGAGAAAATGTGTACACAATAGACTTTAACATGTGCAAACCCACAAAGTCATCTCCTGCCTTCATGATTTTCTCCAAATATTTAAAATGAATGGTTTTAGCAGCTACTTTGTTAAGTGAAAATGACATTGAAATAGATGTTTCTATACTTTCCACTTTAGGAGACACCTGATTGAATGATGTTTGAGGATAACAGGGTATAAGGAAAAAGAATGTATTCTTAAAAGGATAGGGAAACCTGTTTCACAGGAGAATCCAATATATACATTGGGGCATCAAACAACACAACAAACACACTATAATCACCCATGGGAAAATGCAGAGGATAATTTTATAAGTCAAATATTGTGAGACATATTCTGCCTACTCATTGTGAGGAAGCATAGCATCTCACAGGTCAGTATGAATATACTTTTGAGGCGGCTTTTGAGGTTTCCCATACCAATATGGGAAGTGGCAGCAGGTGAGGCCAAGATATATACTCTCACATCGGCATGGTGATGGGCATCACAGAACTTTCCCAGTGAAGGCACAATCCACACTGTGAGGTCCAACTGCTGCTGTGCAGGCAAGTGGGCTTTCACATGTGCCAAACTGTCATTGAAGTTGAAGTAGTTTGTCTGAAAAACTCAACCCCAATCCCTCACACTGTATTCTCTGTTTCTGAAAAGAAGTCATAAGAGGATCAATGGTGTACCTCCAATTAGAGTCACTAGTGAGAATTTCAAATGAAAAAGAAACAAAACTGTCCTGTTGACAACAAGCAGAGGTTCCATTCTTGATTTGAAATGCATCCCTGGACATTTCTACGGTTCTTGCATCATCAAGTATTTCCAAAACCAATAAGACAATATTGTTCACGATTAGATAAAATACAGTACTTACAGATATTTAATTATAAAAAGTCATAGTTAAGAATATACTTATCAAACTACACTTTCATCATATCTACATATATTATTACTGTGTCCTAAGTTATAGCTCAAGGTCTGTGAATTCAAGGAGAAATTCCTCTTTCAAACTGTATGTAAATAGTGGGCTGTTCACTGAGTAATTTAGTGGGGGGAGAGGAGGGAAAGTCACTATATTTTCACCAGTGCATCATCTGGAGAGTGAAAATCTGGGTGAGTACATGTAAATAAAGTGCTTCTGCCTGCAAAATTTAAATAACTATTGAAATGCAAAGTTAAATCAATACCCACTCACACACAATCATTCTTATGATATGTTTAAGGAAACAAGTCATTGAAAGGAAGGAATGTGGCTTGTCCACAAAATAAGTGGAACAAATGAAAATTCAAAGATGAAGATCAGAGATTTGACAAATTTCAAGAAGAATAGTTACTCTTCATGAAAAAATATTAAAGTATAAATTTCCATCATTGCTAATTGTAAATTGCTGAAACCAACAGGTCATGAATGATGTATATGATCTACATTAGTATAGGTGGTGCTGTATTTCCTCCACATACACCCCCACATACATCATTTATACTCTAATTATATGTTTGTGTATTATATATTCAGAAACGTGCCAAATTGTAGGAAAATAAACAGATTTACACTTCTGAACGAGAAATTGGATGAAACAATTAAAAAAAAAAAAAACAGGAAATATGGCAGAAAAGTTATACATCTGCTTAGAAGAGCAGACTTTGAAAGGCAATGATGAATAGTTTAGACTTCTCATTGTGGGAACAGTGGCCATGATGCTTGGACTTTCCTTCCAGACACCATTTAAGTCACCAAAGTCAATGAAGAATGAATGAGAACACACAGATGAGGGCTACTGCTCATGCCATATAAATGTGCAATTAAAAATGTGTAAGTTGGCTTGGTGCCTGTGGCTCAAGTGGCTAAGGCACTAGCCACATACAACTGAGCTGGCAGGTTTGAATCTAGCCCATGCCTGCCAAACAACAATGATGGCTGCAACAACAAAAAATAGTCAGGCATTGTGGCGGGCATCTGTAGTCCCAGCTACTTGGGAGGTGGAGGCAAGAAAATTGCTTGAGCCCAGGAATTGGAGGTTGCTGTGAGCTATGATGCCACAACACTCTACACAGAGCGACAGCTTGAGGTTCTGTCTCAAAAAAAAAAAAAAAAAGTGTAAGTCACAGCCACAAGAGTGATGAGAGTAAACGTGTTTGCTTCAGATGTGTACATCACAGAGAAAGAAATCTTTCAAATCAATAATCTAAGGTGTCATCTCAAGAACCTAGAAAACCATGGAATACTATGCAGCCTTAAAGAAAGATGGAGACTTTACCTCTTTCATGTTTACATGGATGGAGCTGGAATATATATTAGGTTTTTAAAAATTATTTCAATATATTAAGGGTTGAAAATATTTTTATTGTAGATAGAATTTACATTTTTTAAATTTAAATTTACTTTTTAAATTTCAGCTTAATATGTTTAGGTTACATTGTTTTCATTTGTAAGGTAAAGTTCAAGTTGCAGTTGAGCCCTTCGCCCACAGTGAGTGCTGGACACTCTCATACTATACACGTTAGGTGAGAACCAGATGTGTTAAAAGTTTAGGATAAAGAAATCAAAATGTTATCCTGAATTTGGATACATTGAACGAGCACTAGAGAAACCAACATTTGTAACCCCAACCATACTCAGACTTTAACATTTAAGTTCACTTAGGTTTTGTCAACTAAAAAATGATGAGGTTCATACATTTGAAAAGGGGTTGCAGCATGCAGTCTAGTCATCTTGCAGGCTGGGAAGCAAGGACTAGGGCAGAAGCTGAGAGCAAGAACTTTGAGGGAACTGCAAGGAGAGGATGAATTTATACTGAGTTTGGTGGCTGAATATACATATTTAGTAAGCTATCGGAGGCCTTATGAATACTTATGACAGGAGAAATATGCACATGCAATTGAGTTTCATGCCCCCAACCGGGCCCTATGTTCTAAAAATGGCAGCATTACTGTAATCTTAGGGTGGAGGTTTGGGTTTCTAATTTCAAAAGTTGAAGCAGAGGACATGACACATCCTTCATAGAATGTTCAGAACCACTCCATGCTTCATGGTTCCATACCGGGAAGGAATACTATCAGTTGTTGTGCCAAAATCACAAAAATGGTGAAGCCGCATTGGGCAATTGGTTTGAATCAGTAGGGGAGCAAGTCTTTCCAAAGGGCTGGTTTCTGTTTAATCTTTAGGGAAGAAAGCGTGATAGTGGGGAAAGGGGGGGGGGGGGGATAACAACGCACATCCCATCAACCCTCTGATCATGGCCAGGAATTCAGTTTTAAGGTTGCTCTGGGGTCCCCTTGGTCCAGAGGGATCCATTCAGTCAGTTGATGGGCTTAGAACTGTATTTTCGTTTCTCAGATCCTCTGAAAATAAATAGTTACCAGTTACCAGACATGTAATTTAGGTACGGGAGGGAGCTAGAGCAAAAACACCATCTTCATTTTTATTAACTTCTAACTGATTTTTTTAAACTAATAGACTATTTTTTACGGCATCTTTAGGTTTACAGAAAAATTACACAAAAATGCAGGTTTTCCATATGTATCAACTCTCGCTGTCCCAACACACAGTTACCTCTACGATTAACATTTTGCACTAATGTGGCATATTTGTTATAATTAATGAGCCAATGTTAATACATTATTATTAAATAAAGTCCATAATTTACATTAAATTTCTCTCTGGGTTGTACCACACAGGAAATTTTGATTATTAAATAAAATCTTTTGCCATTTAAAAACTACTGATATACGTTTGCCATAAAGTAAAAACTTTTTAGAAAGATGAAGTCAAAAAATAAGTCACAATATTTTATATATTCATATAAAGTCCTCCATGTTAATTAATCCAAATTAATTGCATTTTAAGTGGAAAGTAAAAGAGAGCAGCGCAGATCCCTT
This sequence comes from Loris lydekkerianus, assembly GCA_963574355.1. NCBI lineage: Eukaryota > Metazoa > Chordata > Mammalia > Primates > Lorisidae > Loris > Loris lydekkerianus. Next base: position 18,876 of record CAUYPK010117700.1, read on the forward strand.
TCTGAAACCTGGCCTTAGGTATCTAAGTGAGAACCAAGTCTTTTAGAATTATTCTTTTTTTTCACCAATTTCCCAATGCTTAAGGTAGATTTCATTTTTGTTTATAAACAGACTTGAAGGGAGTGCCACCATGTAATAGGCACATATACAGGGACTATCTAAAGATTATATTTGACTACTCACCCTAATGTGAGCATTTTATCTTTGAACATAACCACTATTTCAAAGGTTTCAAGTAAGTATTCAACTGAACCATAAACCGATTATAGTTGGGACCATCGGTCTATATTGGATAATGTGTATCAATCAGTTTATTAGCACAGAGCAGTGATTCAAGTTATTCACTAAAATAACTGAAGAAATCAAGTAAAGTGTTAGTAAGAAAAATAAAGCTGTTTATCAATGACCTGCGCAGAAAGCTGGCCTTGTCCTACTGACCACAGTCACTGTGGGAAGTGCAGCCTCTGGATTTTGGACACAACTTTGACCAGTATCAGTTGCTTCTTGAAAGTCTCCTAGGGTCTTAATTAACTTGGTTCTCAAAACCGCTGGCCTGCAAGTTCTCGAAAACAACCTTAATAACACAAGAAAGGCCTTTCTGTGTGGAATGTGGATGTCTGAAACTCTGCTTCACAAATTTGTCTTGAGGAAAATTTAGGCATGATTTTCAAGAGAACTGTCTAAGAATTACACTTTATATCTTCTTGAGTAGTTTTTTTTTTTTTCACCAGCAGGTGTGGTATCAGCTTCAGTTTCTGATGCTGAAAAAGGATCCTCTAGGGGGAACTGGCTGGAAACCTGCAGAAGACTGAAATTGGACCCAAGACTGAAATGGTGCCTTTCACCATTAACTAAGATAGACTCTCATTGGATTAAAGATTTAAACTTAAGACATGAAACTATAAAAATACTAGAAGAGAGTGCAGGGAAAACCCTTGAAGAAATCTGTCTGGGTGAGTATTTTATGAGGAGAACCCCCCAGGCAACTGAAGCAGCTTCAAAAATACATTACTGGGACTTGATCAAACTAAAAAGCTTCTGCACAGCCAAGAACACAGTAAGTAAAGCAAGCAAACAGCCCTCAGAATGGGAGAAGATATTTGCAGGTTATATCTCTGACAAAGGTTTAAT
>CAUYPK010117704.1:0-21540 GCA_963574355.1 Loris lydekkerianus
TGTGGATTTACCATTGTTCTAATAAAAAAAAAGTATGTTTTACTTAGAGATCTAAAATAGAACTGCCATTCAATCCTATAATTCCTCTACTAGGTATATACCCAGAAGACCAAAAATCACATTGTAACAAAGATATTTGTATATATACCACAATTTATTAATCCATTTGTGGATTGATGGGCACTTGTGCTTTTTCCATGACTTAGCAATAATGAATTGGGCTGCAATAAACATTCTGGTACAAATATCTTTGTGGGCCTGAGTTGTTTTGCTGGTAGAGGCATGAAATATACTAATTAACAATGTTTACTTTTAACTGTGGGCCCAAGAATTTCAGGACAGTTTGACTCAATTTGTGGGAATTGTTTATTGACAACAATGAGACTGATGATTACCAAGTAGTCTTAGTGGTACATACTCTTCCCTCAACCCCCAGGATCTGGTGTTGTGTCTCCTTACATTTCAGGAAAACAAGTAGGCATTACCAATACTTAAATATATATTCACAATTAGTATTCGCAGTACCAGCACAGATTTACACAAAAGTACTTCATTCCATAAATATTTTATGACTTATAAATCACAATCTGTATATCTAATAAATACTAAAAATATTTTTAAAATATAACCTGGAAAGGCTAAAAAAAATCATTTTGCTAATCTAATGAGGAATGATGATACATAAACTTAGAAACATATGCTATAGCTATCCTAACAGAAAACATGGCAGTGCTGTTTTGAAAACATTCAGTGTGTGGTTCATGAATAATAGATGTCTAACTCCAATTTATATTTTCTTACTGAAGAAGAGTTAACAGATACTACTATAGCCAAAATGAAAACATAATGCTACATATCCAACAAAATAGCTTGAATATGTTACTATCTCTAAATACATTACACCAAAAATTTGAATATTATGACATGTATAATTATTGATACACTTTATAATCTTTGCACACATTACAGTATTGTTATGTATGTATTAAAGATTTACTAGTTAAAAAATATTCTGTATGTCCACATGTACTTCAGGTTAAATAGAAGAATAAAATAGGCCAGGTAAGGTGGGTCACACATATAATCCTAGCACTCTGGGAGTCCGAGGTGGGTGGATTGCCTGAGCTCAGGAGTTCAAGACCAGCCTGAATAAGAACAATAAAGACCCTGTCTCTACTCTTTTACTAAAAAATAGAAAAACTAGCTGAGCATGGTTGTGCATGTCTATAGTCCCAGCTACTTGGGAGGCTGAACCAAGAGGATTGCTTGAGCCTAGGAGTTTGAGGTTGCTGTGAGCTATGATGGCACAGCACTCTGGCCTGGGGAAACAGAGTGCGACTCTGTCTTAAAAAAAAAAAAAAAAAGAAAAAGGATAATAGTAAAAAGTGGTATTATACATATATATATAATATGTATAGTCTTTTTTTTTTTTTTTTTGGTAGAGACAGAGTCTCACTTTACCACCCTTGGTAGAGTGCCATGATGTCACAGGACTCACAGCAACCTCTAGCTCTTGGGCTTATGCGATTCTCTTGAGTCAGCCTTCCCAGCATCTGGGACTATAGGCACCTGCCACAACGCCCGGCTATTTTGTGGTTGCAGTTTGGCCGGGGCTGGGTTTGAACCCGCCACCCTTGGTATATGGGGCGGGCACCCTACTCACTGAGCCACAGGTGCCACCCAATATGTATAGTCTTTAAAGCAGTAAGTTTCACTGAAAAACATAGTCATAAAGTAAACTTAGGTCTAAAGCATGATGTGAAAATATATGGCCACTATAAGAATATCCCTAGGTAGATCCATCAAAATAGTAAAGATTAAGGCTAGGCACGGTGGCTCATGCCTGTAATCCTAGCACTTGGGAGGCCGAGGCAGGTGGATTTCCTGAGCTCACAGGTTCAAGACAAACCTGAGCCAGAGTGAGACCCCTGTCTCTAAAAATAGCTGGGTGTTGTGGCAGGCGCCTGTAGTCCCAGCTACTTTACTTGGGAAGCTGAGGCAAGAGAATTGCTTGAACCCAAGAGTTTGAGGTTCTCTGAGCTATAACGCCACAACACTCTACCCAGGGAGACAAAAGAAAAAAAAAAAAAAAAAAAAAAAAAAAGAGTAGTAAAGATTAAAAGGAATTAGATTAGATCGGAATACATAGAAAACCAACACTATATAGTAGATGGAAATGTAATGCAGTGTAACTATTTGTGAATCAATTTCAGTAATACATAAACAGAACATAAAAATTATTCATACCTTTGACTTAATCTGTGAGTTTAGGAGTCTAAGATAATAATCCTACACTCAGAAAAACCTTTATACACAAAGATATTTGTTGCAGCATTATTTATAATGATTAAAACTATAAGAAACTTAGATGTCCCAAAACTGGAGAATGAATACACGATGATGCCATTAAAGCATTATTTATATTACAGTATATCTATATAATGGAGTTTAATGAAGTTGTAAAATGGAATAAGGAAGATCTCTGTATGTTGTTTAGGTGACCTGTTAAATATGGTGTTAACTAAAAAATACAAGGTGCAGAAAAGTTGTATAGCAAGTTAACTTTTGGGACTACAAATATATATACAGATTTTCTGATACTTTTCAAAACAAAAGAATGGAAAAATAAAGGAAGAACTAACAAAAGTGGTTTCCCAAAGGTAGAGGCAGGCAATGTGAAAGGCACAAAGACAGAAGCTAGACCTTTCTGAATGTATCTTGTTTTATGTTTTTGCTTTGTGTAAAAATGGTCCCAAGAATCCCCATTATAGCCTGGTGATGTCCCCTCTGACATTGTACCAGAGTTGGTCTGTGTGACCAACAGAATTTTGGAAAAGTGATGGCGTGCAACTTCTAAGATCCAGGCTCTAAAAGACAACGTGGTTTCTATTTTACTTTCTTTCTGTCTGTCTACCTATCTATCTCAAATCACTTGCTCTGTGGGAAGCCAGTTGCTCCATGGAGAAGTCCCACATGATGAGGATCCAAAGCCCAACAATAGCCACGTGAGTGAGCCTTGGTGGAAGCAAATCCTCCCATACCAGTCAGGACCTGAGAAAACCACAGCCCCTTGAGCCAGAACTACCCAGCTAAACTGCTCCAGATTCTGACCCTGAGAAGATAATAAATGTTGATTACTGGGTGATGCTTATGGCTCAGTGAGTAGGGCGTGCTGGCCCCATATACTGAGGGTGGCGGGTTCAAACCCAGCCCCAGCCAAACTGCAACAACAAAAAAAATAGCTGGGCATTGTGAAGGGTGCCTGTACTCCAGTTATTTGGGAGCTCAGACAAGAGAATAGCTTAAGTCCAAGAGTTGGAGGCTGCTGTGAGCTGTGATGTCACATCACTCTACTGAGGGCAACAAAATTAGACTAAAAAAAAAAAAATAGATAGATTAAAATGTTGATTAAGCTACTATATTTATCAAGTTGGTGGCAAAACCGCACAGATAATAATTATTTCAAGTAACTTCCAAATACAGCATTTTTTTTTTTTTTTGAGACAGTTTCACTTTGTTGCCCTCAGTAGAAACTATTCTTTTAGTGGAATAAAGCAAAAAGGTTTAATACGTTAATATCATAAAGAACCAAGATTTTACACAACATAAGAGAAGAGATACATGAACACAAAATATAAAAGAAAAAAAAACAAAATGAAAATAAGTAAAAACCCTTTAATCTTTTAAGACATGTTAAATGATAGCAGCAGGCTACCAGTATTCATAATTTATTTTTCTTTTTCTAAAAAATATGTCTTTCTTAGCTCTGTCCACAGAAAAGACCTGAAAGAAATTGCAACATAAGAGCAATAAAAGCCAGCATCCAGGTCATGGTGATTAAATATAATTTAAAACAAACAAACATGCAGATGGGAAATGGTTAATTCCAATTCTGAGGCTGAAAATGGAAAGGATGAACCTGGAATGTCCTATCTTACTAGAAACTAAGGAAGAAATTAAGGACTACAGCGATCATATTAAAGGAATCAGGAACCAAGTTTTTAAGGGGTCTTATTGGTCTAAAATAGGACAACTTGAGCATCAAAAAGCATAATAACTGCAAAGTGCTATATATACTTATACAGCGAATATTTTAAAATCTCATGAGTTCATAATGCTATCATAATAAAACTTCACTGCTCACTTTTTGGAGGCTGCTAGGATATCAACTTACCAATTGTACACTTGACAAGTAAAGGAGAAGAATTAAGCATTTATTTTGCCTTTCCTGTGCAAACTATATTTTAGAGCATTCAGAATTGATGGAAAAATTCTTCTTCTTTTTTTTTTTTTTGAGACAGAATCTCACTTTGTTGCCCTCAGTAGACTGCTGTGCGGTTACAGCTCAAAGCAACTTCTTGGGCTCAAGCAATTCTCTTGCCTCAGGCTCACGAGTAGCTGGGACTACAGGCACCCGCCACAACGCCCCAGCTATTTTTAGAGATGAGGTCTCACTCTGGCTCAGGCTGGTCTCAAACTCATGAGTTCAGATCTAACCACCTTAGCCTCTCAGAGTGCTAGGATTACAGGTGTGAACTACCGCGCCTGCCCTGGAAAATTCTTCATCATAAAAGAGAATTTAAGCTAAGAAAGAATGACAGAATTATAAAATCATCATTTCATGAAGGATAGTCTGAGTTATGGAAATGCTTTATATCTTAATCTAAGTGGTGACTACATGGTTCTGTAATATGTAAATATTCAGCAAGCTTTTCACTTACTATTTATACATTTTATTGTAAGTAGTTAAATTAAACCTCAATTTAATAATTATATCTCAATTTTAAAAAATCACCATTGTGCTTTCCAATGAGGTGTAATTGTGCCTTCTAGTGAGGAAGTACACAGCACCCTCTGAAATATCTTTGCCAAGAAATTGAACCTGAATCTAATCAAGCCTCCAAATGTAAGTACCAGCTTTCAAGAAATAAAGGGAACAGAATAACGTGTTAAATGATATCACCAGGCTACAACAAGATGAATTTAAAATGTAGGACATTCTACAGGACAAATGACATGGTTTATTCAGTGAGTAAATGACATAAAAGAAAAAAGAAAGGGGAAAGATGGTATCTTAAAGGATGTTTTGTGCTGCTATAACAGAATACCTAAGACTAGGAAATTTATAATGAACAAAAATATATTTCTCACAGTTCTGGAAGCTGGCAAGTCCACGATCAAGGCACCAGCATCTGGTGAGGGCCTTTGTGCTACATCATTCCATGGTGAAAGATGGAAGAGCAAAGAAAGAAAAGGGGCCTAACTCCTCCTTTTATGAGGAATTCACTCCTGAGAGAATGGCATTAATCCATTTATTTATTTATTTTTATTTTTTTTGAGACAGAGTCTCAAGCTGTCGCCCTGAGTAGAGTGCGGTAGCTTCAGAGCTCACAGCAACCTCCAACTCTTGGAATCGAGTGATCTTCTTGCTTCAGTTTTTGTGTTTTTAGTAGAGACAGAGTCTCACTTTTGCTCAGGCTGGTCTCGAATTCGTGAGCTCAAGCAATCCACCCGCCTTGGCCTCACAGAGTGCTAGGATTACAGGCGTGAGCCATGGCAGGGGGTCTGGCATTAAACCATTTACAAAGACAGAACCTCCATGGTCTGATCTTCCCTTTTTAGGTCCCACCTCCCCACACTGTCACATCAGGGATTATTCCATCACAACCTTTTTGGAGGACATATTCAAACCATATAACAGAAGGGTTATAGTTTAAAAGAGATTTAAGAAACATATTAACCAAAACAATATGTGGACACTGTTTCAAACAAACCAATTATAAAAGCCATTTTTGAGACAATCAGGAAAATTGGAACACAGATCGGGAATTCGATGATATTAAAAAATTAGTCTTAATTTTATTGGGTGTGATAATGGTATTGTGTTCTTCAAGTCTGTATTTTTTAAGTACTTAAGTAATTGTAACTGAAATTATGTGATTTGATGTAAAGTACTCCAGAGGAAGTATATGGAAGCAAGAAAGGCATAGTGATAATAATTGTTGAAGTTGAGTGATGGATAAACTTGGACTCGCTAAGCTGTTTTCTTTATTTTTGTGTATGTTATTAAGTTGTTAACTGCTGTATAATATTCCCCAGTGTTAAGTTATTAACCCACTCTTCTACTCTGTAGGTTCTGAGGATGGCATTCAAGCCGAGTTTCTGTTTTGCCAGAGGCTGTTAGACGTTGTGCGCATGTGGGGGGGAGGAAGGGAGACTGCATGTGTGGAGGAGGTGGAAGGAACATAAGCTCCCCTGTGTTCTTCCTCATTCCTTCCTGCTAGCCTTCTGCTCCGGTCAGTCCCTCCTCCACCACCCACTTCAGGGATATTTCTTCACCCTGCGCCAGAACTGTCTTGCCTGGGTCTACAGCTGAGCCCTGCTGGCAGTTCTCCCACACTCACTGAGCAGCCTCTCAGCACCTGTCTGAAAAACGCCAGCATGAGGTGAGCAGCTCCCCTTCTCAGGAGCCTGGGTCCCAGTCCTACGGAGCCCCTCTTCCAAGCTTCTGAACTGTAATAATTCCATCCTCTTTCCTTCATTCTACTGGCTCTTCCTTCCTTGATACCTTCGAATTCTTGTTTTATTCTTTGACTGACTGACTTTACAACTTTATGCCTAGCTTTTTGTTTTTGGTTTTTTTTTTTGAGATGGCGTCTCTGTCCCCCTGGGTAGAGTGCCTGCGTGGCGTCGGCATAGCTCACTGCACCCTCAGTCTGTAGAGCTCAGGGGATCTTCCTGCTTCAGCCTCCAGAGTAGCTGGGACTACAGGCACCCGCCACAAGGTTAATATGTTTTAGGGACGGAGTCTCACTTTTACTCAGCCTGGTCTTGTGAGTTCAAGCGAGCCACCTGCTTCGGCCTCCCAGGTTGCTGGGATTACAGGCTTGAGCCACTGTTCTGGGCCTAGTTAACATTTTTCGTATTAAATTCTGTCTGTTAAAGGAACTAATGTAGGCCGGCGCAGTGGCTCACACCTTTAATACTGGCACTCTGGGAGGCCGAGGCAGGTGAATCGCCTGAGCTTTGGAATTCAAGACCATTTTGAGTAGGAGTGCAACTCCAGGGCAGCGCCCATACCACAGTGGTTACAGCACCCACCACATGCACCGATGGTGGAGGGTTTGAACCCGGCCTGGGCCAGCTAAACATCAGTGACAACCACAACAAAAAAATAGCTGGGCGTTGTGATGGGCGCCTGTAGTTCCGGCTACTTGGGAGGCTGAGGCAAGAGAATCGCTTAAGCCCAAAAAGGAGTTTGAGGTTGCTGTGAGCTGTGACACTACAGCACTCTATGGAGGGCGACATAGTGAGACTCTGTCTCAAAAAAAAAAAAAAAAAAAGAGTGAGACTCCATCTCTCCTAAAACTAGAAAAATTAGCCGGGCGTTGTGACAGGAGCCTGTCTGTAGTCCCAGCTACTCTGAGTCAGGAGGATCGCTGGAGCCCAGGAGTTTGAGGTTGCTGTAAACTATGATTGCACAGCACTCTAAACTGGGCGACAGAGTGAGCCGCGGTCTCCAAAAACAACAAAAATCCTAATGTGGCTTCTGTCTCCTGAGTAGACCCTTGTAATTACACCGACTCCCCATCAGTCGCTGGTGAAGGCTGCTTCCAGGGGGCATTAATTCTCCAGCATGTCCCGTCTGTTGCATGGGTGGCAAAGCTGACTCCAGCAGTCAAGCACGCTCCTGTAGCCAGAGAAAGCCCTCAAGCAAACTAATGCAGGAGCTAGCAGTTGGAAGTTGGACCAGTGTGTGCTAAATTGGTAAGAAAGAAGGGAACAAGGGTGGCAGACATGGCAGTGTTTGTTACACAGGCAAATGGCCTTAAAAAAATTAATTTCTAATTACACAAGCATTCATTATCCTTGAAAGACATTTTGTTATTAAGCATAAAGCTAAAGTCTTCTCAATCACCATCCCCGATATTATCTCTCGCTTCTTCCTCCCCAGGCAGAGGTAACCACCATCAGTTATCATTTACAAGTGCTTTCCTGCTCATTGAAATATATATGGCATTATTTTCTAGGCGTTTGGACTTTATAACATACCTATCTTCTTGCAATTTGCTTTATTCATGAAAATTTGTCTTAGAAGTTATGATGCATAGATCCATCTCATTCTTTTTAACTGCTGCACAATATCCCCCTCTATGTGTATGCCATGGTTTATTTCATTCTTGCCCTGTGTTCACTATTGCAAAAATTCTGTAATTAATATCTGTGTCCCTGTGTCTTTGTACCTGTTGAAGGGTGTCTCACCATAGTAGAAATGCTATGCTAGTAGAAATGCATAGGCTAGTAGAAATGCTGGGTCACTGTATTTTAAAAACTGCATTAGACATTAAAAACATGTCCTCTAGGTGGGCATGGTGGTATATGCCTATAGTCCCAGGTACTTTGGAGGCTGAGGTGGGAGGATCTCTTGAGGCCAAGAACTTGAGGTTGAAGTGCATTGTGATCATGCCTGTGAAAAGCCATTGTGCTCTGGCCTGGATCATAATGAAACAGACTTGGGTGGGGAGGGGGAGGAGGGAGGAGGAGCAGAGTCCTCTAAAATTTAGTTCTGATTTCCAAGCATACTAGGAGAGGGCCGTTACCCTTCTTGCTACAGGACTTAGTGTAGCTGCTGAAGCCTCCATTTCCCATCTGACGCTGCTCTGGGTTCCTTTAGCAGAAGATAGCACAGGGAAAGAGCTGTTTATCACAACCACCCACACCCCACGTGCCTTCCACAGCATCCCATTGCTTAAGAGGCCACCAGGGCAGAACTACAGAATTCTGCAGGAGAAACCAGTACTTTAACAGAGCTGTTGGAGTGGCCATAGTGTCTGTGGTATGCAGATGAGAGTAGAGTCTCACAGAGACTGTGGAGTGAACTTGTTTCTGAGTACATGTGACAATCCCTAGCAACTCCTGGAAATACTTAGGTGCACTTTGTGGTGTGACAGGGCAATTAGGTTACAACTAGCTTTTGTTTTATGCCACCAACAGTGGACATGGATGCCTTTGGGAGTGGTGGCTGCAGGAGGAAGGCTAGACAGTTTCTTTCAGTTACCCCTAAAAATGTCCAGGGCTGGGATCCACAGTGTTCTTTGCAATATGACTATCTGAAAAAATTTATTTTTCTGGCAGAGGAAACATCAAAGGCAAAGGTGGAGGTGTGTTTACTTTTATAATTTTCATTTTTTTTTGTTTTTGAGACAGTCTCACTGTGTTGCTCTTGATAGAGTGCTATGGCATCATAGCTCACAGCAACCTCAAACTTTTGGGCTTAAGCGATTCTCTTGCCTCAGCCTCCCAAGTAGCTGAAACTACAGGTGCCTGCCACAATGCCTGGCTATTTGTTGTTGTTGTTGTCATTCTTATTTAGCAGGCCCAGGCCGGGTTCGAACCCACTAGCCCCTGTGCAAGTGGCTGGCACCCTAACCACTGAGCTATGAGTGCCGAGCCTGGAGGTGTGTTTATTGTGTTAAAGGAATGGTAAGGAGGCTGGCTGGAACAGAGGAAGTGGTGGGAGGAGAATAGAGAATGAAGTCAGAGAGATAATGATGGGGTTGGAGACTGCCTCAGCTTTCCCAGATCACTGTTTTTTTTTAATTGTTGGGGATTCATTGAGGGTACACAGAACCAGGTTAAATTGATTGCTTTTGTTAGATAAGGACCCTCTTATAATTATGTCCCAAGCCCAAAGGGTGTACCACACCCCTTGTCCTCCCCACCCGCTCCCTCCTTCCCTTTCTCAGCTCTCCCCATCCCCACCCCCAATGTGTACTAGGACATGAATTGTCCTCATATCAGAATTGAGTACATAGGATTCTTGTTTCTCCATTCTTGTGATGCTTTACTAAGAATAATGTGTTCCACGTCCATCCAGGTTAATACAAAGGATGTAAAGTCTCCATCTTTTTTAGTGGCTGAATAGTATTCCATGGTATACATATACCACAGTTTGTTAATCCATTCCTGGGTTAGGGGGCATTTAGGCTGTTTCCATATTTTGACGATTATGAATTGAGCTGCAATAAACCATCTAGTGCAAGTGTCCTTGTGGTAAAAGGAATTTTTATCTTCTGGGTGGATGCCCAGCAATGGGATTGCAGGATCAAATGGGAGGTCTAGCCTGAGTTCTTTGAAGGTTCTCCATATTGGTGTCCAAAAAGCTTGTATTAGTTTTCAGTCTCACAAGCAGTGTAAAAGTGTTCCCTTCTTTCCACATCCATGCCAGCATCTGCAGTTTTGAGACTTTGTGATGTGGGCCATTCTCACTGGGGTTAGATGATATCTCAGGATGGTTTTAATTTGCATTTCTCTAATTTATTAGGGATGCTAAGCATTTTTTCATGTTTGTTAGCCATTTGTCTGTCTTCCTTTTTTTTTTTTTTTTTTTTTTTTTTTTTGAGACAGAGTCTTACTTTACCACCCTCAGTAGAGTGCCATGATGTCACAGGACTCACAGCAACCTCCAACTCCTGGGCTTACGCGATTCTCCTGCCTCAGCCTCCAGAGCAGCTGGGACAACAGGCGCCCACAATGCCCGGCTATTTTTTTCTTGCCCTTTGGCCGGGGCTGGGTTTGAACCCGCCACCCTTGGTATATGGGGCCAGTGCCCTACTCACTGAGCCACAGGCGCCTCCCTGTCTGTCTTCTTTATAGAAGGTTCTATTCATCTCTCTTGCCCAGTGATATGAGGGATTGTTGGCTCTTTTTATGTTTATTAATTTCTCTGTAGATCCTAGTTATCAAGCTTTTGTCTGATTCAAAATATGCAAATATCCTTTCCCACTGTATAAGTTGTCTATTTGCTTTGGTTGTTGTTGCCTTAGCTGTACAGAAGCTTTTCAGTTTCATTAAGTCCCATTTGTTTATTTTTGTTGTTGGGTTTGCCACGGAAGTCTTCCTCATAAAGTCCTTTCTCAGGCTGATAGCTTACAGTGTTTTCCCCGCACTTTCTTTGAGGAATTTAATTGTTCTGTGCCTTAGATTTAGGTCTTTTATCCATCTTGAATCAATTTTTGTGAGTGGAGAAAGGTGCGGGTCCAGTTTCAGTCTTTTACACGTGGATATCCAGTTCTCCCAGCACCATTTATTGAATAGGGATTCTTTCCCCCAGTGTATGTTCTTGTTTGGTTTATCAAAGATTAGGTATAAGATGTTTGTTTAGTCTCCTGGTTTTCTATTCCGTCCCAAATGTCTATATCTCTATTTTTGTGCCACCAGATCACTTCTTGATAAAAGGTTTGTTTTAAACTCTTTTTCAGACCAGGCTCTTAGTTTCTTTGTGAATGTAATTCTTTCAAAACCACGGAAGATCTATTTGCTTCTAGATAGTTCATGTGCTGTAACCATATCCAGAGTTCTTTCTTAGATGTAAGTTGTCCAGTCTTCTTTAAGTAGTATTTGCTCCCATCCTTCTCTCACTTTCAAATTAATGGTGGCTTCCTTGATGTCATCACAAATAGGATGACACCACTCTTCATCTGATTTTTGCTTCAGGGAGCAGTCCCTCTGTTTAACTGAGGGGTCACAATGGGCCATTGTGTCAAGTGGTCAAGCAGTCCCTAAGCAGCAGCCTGGTGGCTGACACTGTTGCAGCTCTGAGTCTGGGTTGCTAGACTGCTATAGATTTGGGGTAACAGATAATGAGGCCAAATGGATTTACACGATATATTACTTACAGAGACAACATAAGCAAGATTAGCATGGTGTCAGCTTCCCATGTCCTTAGTCCCACAGGACGACACAGAACCTGAGGAGCCAAATGACAAACTACCCAATTGGTAGGTTGCTCTGCTGTGGAGAAGCTAGTTATAAACTATAGCCTAGCAGTTTTGTAGAGTGCCGTGGAAGTCTATAGTTGTACCCTTGGTGGGAAGGGTTGCCTCCTTAGAACCAGTGAAATGGATGAGAAACAGCCTTGTGGCAGTCTCCCATAAGATAGGGACAAGAAACTGCCTTGCAGCAGCTCTCTGTTCTTATCTCTTTTTGTTCCAGGAGGAATCACAGGGCATTCCGCCAAGACTCAGGTCAGACTGCAGTCAATCCTCGCTCATGTGGCCCTCATGAAGACATGCAAGGTCACCAGCATGTCACAGTGGATCCATTCCCTTACACTTAGTTACACAAAACCTTTTTCAATCTTTTCTCTTAGTATTTGAGATACAGAAGCAGTCACCTTTTCTAACTCTGCTTCTCTGAATTTCTACCCTCTTATTTCCTTTCATTTCTGCTCTTGAACCAGCCAATTCTTTTTTTTTTTTTTTTTTGTAGAGACAGAGTCTCACGTAATTACCACCCTCGGTGGAGTGCCGTGAAGTCACAGGACCCACAGCAACCTCCAGCTCTTGGGCTTCTGCGATTCTTCTGCCTCAGCCTCCCAAGCAGCTGGGACTACAGGTGCCCGCCACAACGCCCGGCTATTTTTTGGTTGCAGTTCGTCTGGGGTTGGGTTTGAACCTGCCACCCTCGGTATATTGGGCGGGCGCCCTACTCACTGAGCCACAGGCGCCACCCTTGCCTGACTTTTTCTTTCTTATAATACCTTGCCAAACAAAGCAAGTAACTACTTTTTATATATATATATATGGAGACAGAGTTTCACTTTACGGCCCTCAGTAGCAAGTAACTATCAATACATACCTAGCATGGCTTTCCATACTCTTTCCCTAAAATTACAGGCTCAGCAGTCATTTGGCCTGACTTCCAGTTTATCACAAGTGACATTTTAATCAAAAATTTTGCTGGGTGGCGCCTGTGGCTCAAAGGAGTAGGATGCTGGTCCCATATGCTGGAATTGGTGGGTTCAAACCCAGCCCTGGCCAAAAACTGCAAAAAAAAAAAAAAAAAAAAAGAATTTTGCTGCTTTTTAACATAGCACTCCATCTTTCTATCTGCCAATATTGGTTTCCTCACTGCCTACTGGCTCAAACACTGCAGAAATTTTATTACTCATTTTACAGTTACTGGGTGGGTGAACAGGTCAATGGGGCAGCCCTCCTCGATACAGTCATTCAGAAACCCAGGCTGATGGTGGCTCTGCTGTCTTCAACACATGACTACGACTATGAAGGTTATCTTTTTTTTTCCTTTTTTTTGAGACTGAATTTGTTGCCCTTGGTAGAGTGCCACAGCCTCATTGCTCACAGCAACCTCAAACTCTTGGGGTCAGTGATCCTCTTGCCTCAGCCTCCTGGGTAGCTGGGACTACAGGCACTAACCACAACACACAGCTATTTTGTTTTAGAGTCAGGGTCTCGCTTTTGCTCAAGCTGGTCTGGAACTCATGAGCTCATGCGATCCGCCTGCCTCAGTCTCCCAGAGTGCTAGGATTACAGATGTGAGCCACTGTGCCTGGCCACCAAGGTCATCTTTGAGGGTAGGATGCAGTGTCACACCATTACAATAATCTGGAAGGGGAGAAAAGTGCATAGGAATAAGCTTGCGAATTTTATTAAGAACAAGCTGAGGGGCAGCGCCTGTGGCTCAGTGAGTAGGGCACTGGCCCTGTATACTGAGGGTGGTGGGTTCAAACTCGGCCCCAGCCAAACTGCAACAACAACAAAAATAGCTAGGCATTGTGGTGGGTAGTTCTAGCTACTCGGGAGGCTGAGGCAAGAGAATCACCTAAGTCCAAGAGCTGGAGGTTGCTGTGAGCTGTGACGCCACAGCATTCTACCGAGGGCAAAAAGTGAGACTCTATCTCAAAAATAAATAAATAAATAAATAGCAAGCTGAGCTGGGTGATCCTAGCATTCTGGGAGGCTGAGGCAGTGGACTGCTTGAGCTCAGGAGTTTGAAACCAGCCTGAGCAAGAGTGAAACTTCATGTCTACTAAAAATAGAAAAACTAGGCGGGTGTTGTGGTGGATGCCTGTAGTCGTAGCTCCTAGGGAGGCTGAGGCAACAGGATTGCTAGAGCCCCAAAATTTGAGGTTGCTGTGAGCTATGCCACATGATACTCTAGCCTGGGGCAACAGAGTGGACTGTCTCAAAAAAAATAAAAAATAAATAAATAAAAAGAGCAAGCTGAAAGTGGCACAAGAAGTTTGTTCTCGTATTCCATTGTTTATAATTTCATCATATAGCTATACCTAACTGCAGGGGAAGCTGGGGAATGGTGCCCAGAAAGTAGAGGAAAATGTGGACCAGGTGAGCTTCTAGCAGTCTCTGTCACAGGTGCAGGGAAATAGTTTATTGGTAGTGGGGGTGGTAAGATATAGCCAAATTCTGGATTTATATTGAAGATAGAGACATTAGGATTTGTTGACTCCAAGGTTTTTGGCTTCAATAATTGGAGCAGTAAAGTTGCCATATACTATGATGGTTAATACTATAGAGAACTCAGTTTTGAGCATGTGAGTTTTGAGATGCTGTTAGTATCCACATGAAGACCTCAAATAAGCAGTTGGGTATGCAAGTCTGTGGTTCAAATGAGTGGTCAGGACTGAAAATACAAATTAGGGGGCCCTCAGCACATAGATGGTATTTAAAGCCATTGGACACTAAATGCACAACTGCATGCACAATAATACTGAATCTCATTTAGTCTACAAAGTACATTTCTTACCTTTGATATTGGAATGCATCTTACAATTCTGTTAAAGAGTCTTCAATGGTTATGATTGGCACTGTTTTCTTTCTTTGTTAGTGGTATTTATTTATTTTGAGACAGTGTCTTACTCTGTCACCTTGGGTAGAGTACCATGGCATCATCATAGCTCACACAAACTTCAAACTCTTGGGCTCAAGTGATCCTCTTGCCTTAGCCTCCTAAGTAGCTGGAACTACAAGCACCTGCCATGACACCTGGCTATTTTCTTTTTTCCCTATTTTTAGTAGAGGTGGATCTGGGGGTGTCCCACTGTTGCTCAAACTGGTCTCACCCTCCTGAGCTCAAGCAGTCCACCCACGTCAACCTCTCAGAGTGTTAGGATTATAGGTGTGAGCCATGGTACCTGGCTGTGTTAGTGGTATTTAAAATATAATAATAATACGTTTTACAATTGATTGCATCTCAGATTCAATAAAACATAGTAATAATAGGAAAAATTATGGTGGTAATATTGAGCACTTACTACTGTGCATAAAAAACTGTGCTAAGCCCCTTCCATGATTATTTCTAGATGTAGTTGTACGTATTATGGAAAGGCTAAAAACACAGACACTGGGACCTGACTCTTTGAATCTGCCTGAATTTTAGCTCTGGACTTAATAATCACCTGAATAAGACCAAATGTTTACTCTTTCTGTGCCATAGTTTCCTTATCTAAAATGGGATGATAATAGTGCCTAACTTACAGGTTTATTGTGAGGATTAAAGGAATTAACACATATAGAGTACTTAGCACATGGCTCGGCGCCTGTAGCTCAGTGGTCAGGGAACTGGCCACATACACTGGGGCTGGCGGGTTCAAACCAGGCCTGGGCCTGCTAAACAACAATGACAACTACAATAAAAAAATAGCTGGGCATTGTGGCGGGTGCCTGTAGTCCCAGCTACTTGGGAGGGTGAGGCAAGAGAACCACTTAAGCCCAAGAGTTGGAGCTGTGACACCATGGCACTCTACTGAGGGTGACATAGTGAGACACTGTATAAAAAAAAAGTGCTTAGCACATGAGAAATGCTACAGTGATTTAATATCATTGGTATTATAATATGTGAAAAACATATGTATGCATGCAAAAATTTGTTGCCTATTCTCTTTAATGCATTTACCCATATTACTGTATATTATTTTATATCACATAAAACAGAAGAACAAACTAAAACAGGGTTTGGAAAAAAAGAGATCTAGCTTCTAAATAAGAAAAAAATGTGTACAGTGATGTTCATTGAAGCAGTTTTGTATGAAATTAATTTAGTTACTCCAGCTTTCTTTTGATTATTGTTAGCAT
Source organism: Loris lydekkerianus (assembly GCA_963574355.1). Lineage (NCBI taxonomy): Eukaryota > Metazoa > Chordata > Mammalia > Primates > Lorisidae > Loris > Loris lydekkerianus. Next base: position 15,894 of record CAUYPK010117704.1, read on the forward strand.
GGTATATCTTTCTACATTCTTTTACTTTTAATCTATCAGTGTCTTTAAATTAAAATTTTTTTTTCTTTCTTTTTTTTTTTTTTGAGACAGAGTCTCAAGCTGTTTCCCTGGGTAGAGTGGTGTCATAGCTCACAGCAACCTCCAACTCGGGCTCAAGAGATTCTCTTGCCTTAGTTTTTCTATTTTTAGTAGAGACTGGGTCTCCCTCTTGCTCAGGCTGATCTTGAACTCATGAGCTCAGGTAACCCGCCTGCCTTGGCCTCCCAGATTGCTAAGATTACAAGTGTGTGCCATTGAGCTGGCCTAAAATGAAATGGGTTTCTTATAGGCAAAAGATAGTTGGGCCTTTTTTTAAAAAAGACAGTTTCTGTTATTTATTTATTTATTTATTTATTTATTTATTTATTTATTTATAGAGACAGTGTCACTTTATCACCCTTGGTAGAGTGCCATGGTGTCACACAGCTCACAGTGACCTCCAACTCCTGGGTTTAGGCGATTCTCTTGCCTCAGCCTCCCAAGCTGGGACTACAGGTGCCCGCCACAACACCTGGCTAGCCAGGTTTGAACCCACCACCCTCAGTATATGGGGCCGGCACCCTACCCACTGAGCCACAGGCGCCACCCCAGTTTCTGTCTTTTAATTAGATCATTGATGTTTAAGGTGACTATTGATATAGGTGGATTAATGTCTACCACGTTTGTTACTGTTTTCAATTCATTGTCCTGTTCTTTTTTTTAATCTTCCACTCTTCTTTCTGCCTTTTCTGGTGTTAACTGAACATTTTATATGATTCCATTTTCTCTCTTCTTTTACCTTATCAATTATACAGAGTGTCCCCAATTTCACCCCTAAAGTCACCATATGTAGGGAAAATGGGAGGTTGTGGCTAAATGTGCTTTTTTTTTTTTTGCAGTTTCTGGCTGGGGCTGGGTTTGAACCTGCCACCTCTGGCATATGGGGCCGGCACCCTACCCCTTTGAGCCACAGGCACTGCCCGCTAAATGTACTTTTATTTACAAAATATTCATTATGAAATTTTACAAAGAGGTGGCCAACCTGTAGAAAATATTTTATAAATATTTTGTAAAATTTTATAATGAATATTTTGAATAAAGATACATTTAGCCACAGTTTCTCATTTTCCCAATGTACGACCACTTTATGGGCGAATTTTGGGACACCTTGTATTTCCTCCTTTAGAAATTGCACTAGAGGGGCCAGCTAGATGGCTCACACCTGTAATTATAGCACTCTGGGAGGCTGAGGCGGGTGGATCACTTGAGCTTACGAGTTTGAGAGCAGCCTGGGCAAGAGCAAGACCCAGTCTCTAAAAATAGGCATTGTGGCAGATGCCTGTAGTATATACTTGGGAGGCTGAGGCAAGAGGATCACTTGAGCCCAAGAGTTTGAGGTTGCTTCTCTGAAGAGAAAGCCAATGCATTTCTTATCCTAGTTCCTCTTTATATAAGCTGTTTTTTTCCATATGGCTTCTTTAAAGATTTTCTCTGTTTTTTTATTTTCTACAGTAAATATGAGATGCTAGATGTAGATTTTGGGGATATTTATAGTGTTTAACATTCTCTAAGTTTCCTAGATCTGTAGTTTGATGTCTGTCATTAATATTGGAAAATTCTCACCTATTATTTGTTCAAATATTTATTCTATTCCTTTCTCTCTCTCTTTTCTCTTTCCAAAATTCCTATTATGAGTATGTTATAACTTTTGTAGTTGTTCCACAGTTTTGGGGTATCATGTTCAGTCTTTTTTATTGTTTTTTCTCTTTGCATTAAAGTTTTTAAAGTTTCTCTTGGCATATCTTCAAGCTCAATGAGTTTTTCCTTGGCTATGTCAAGTCTATAGATGAGCCCATAAAAGGCAGTCTTCATTTCTGTTACAGTCTTTTTTTATTTCTAGCATTTCCTTTTGATTTTTTCTTACAGTTTCCAGCTCTTTGATTACATTGCACATCTGTTCTTTCATGCTTTCCACTAGAACTCTGAGAATATTAATCATAGTTGTTTTAAGTTCCTAGCCTGATAACTCTAACATATGTGAGTCTGGTTCCGATGCTTACTGTCTTTTCAAACTGTGTTTTATGTGTTTTAGTGTGCTTTTTCATTTTTTTGTTGAAAGGTACACGTGATGAACTGGATGAAAAGAACTGTGGCAAATAGGTCTTTAGTGATGTGGTAGGGATGTGGTAGAGAGTGACCCTGTGCAGCTAGCTGGACTGTGAACTTCACAAGTAATTCTCATCCCCACCCTCCCCCCTCTGTAGATGAGACTGGAAAGTTATAGGGGGCAGGAATTGGATATTTACCTTCCCTCATGTGCAAAGCTAACAACACCCAAGGGTAAAAAAAAAAAAAAAAAAAAAGAAAGGTTCTGGTAAAATAGCTTCCATTGTGAGTATGTTTTTGTTATGAAGAACAGAACATTCTGGGCATATTTCTACTTTTTTTTTTTTTTTCTTTAAGACAGAGTCACTTTGTCGCCCTACGTAGAGTGCTGTGGCGTCACAGCTCACAGCAACCTTAAACTCCTGGGCTGAAGCGATTCTCTTGCCTCAGCCTCCCAAGTAGCTGGGACTACAGGTGCCTGCCACAACACCTGGCTATTTTTTAGAGAAGAGGTCTCGCTCTTGCTCAGTCTGGTCTCTGAACCGGTGAGCTCAGGCAATCCACCTGCCTCAGTCTCCCAGAGTGCTAGGATTACAGGTGTGAGTCACCGCACCTGACCCTGGGGATAGTTCTAAATGCTTACTTTTCTCCTCCCTCTGCAGAGAAGAAGGAGATTTTTCTCTCATTTACATCCTGAGTACCTAGTGTGACTCCCTGAAGTAAAATTTACAGAAATATGGAACTCCTCCCACCCCAAAGAGTGTGCCCCTGGAGTTCTTAACTTTCAAGCTTGTTCACACTAGTCTTCAGCAATTTATTGATTATGATTTACATTTTCCTACCCTGGTTCTGGCTCCAGTACAAGGCTTTTGCTCTGGTAAACTTTAATTTTCTGTATGTACCTGTGTCTCCAATTTGGGGGGCAGCATTTACCCCTATGACCTCAGTTTTCTGACATATCTAAAAGGAGTTGATTTTCAGTTTGTTTAGCTTTTTTCTCATTGTGAAGTTGAGGGAGTACTCTAAGGACTTCTAAGTTCCTTATGTATTGGACCAGAAACTGTAAGTCAGCATTTTCTTACAATAGCAAAAGATTGGCTCAGGGCCTATAGCTCAGCAGCTAGCTAGGGCGCCAGCCACATACACCGGAGCTGATGGCTTTGAACCTAGCCCAGGCCTGTCAAACAACAATGACAACTACAACAAAAAGATGGCCAGGCGTTGTGACAGACGCCTATAGTCTCAGCTACTTGGGAGGCTGAGGCAAGAGAATCGTTTAAACCCAAGAGTTTGAGGTTGCTGTGAGCTGTGAAGCCACCATACTCTACTCTCTACTGAGGGTGACATAGTGAGATTCTGTCTCAAAAAAAAAAAAAAAAAAAGCAAAAGATTAAAAACATGCCAAATGTGTATCATTAAAGAACTGGCTATGTAGCATCTGCCCAATGGAGTACTATGCAATCAAAAAAGTCAGCTCTAGTGCAGTGCCAGTGGCTCAATGAGTAGGGCACTGGCCCCATATACCTAGGGTGGAGGGTTTGTACCTGGCTCTGGCCAAACAGCAACAAAAAAGTAGCCAGGCTTTGTGGCTGGCGCCTGTAGTCCCAGCTACTTGGGAGGCTGAGGCAAGAGAATTGCCTAAGCCCAAGAGCTGGAGGTTGCTGTGAGCTGTGACGCCACTGCACTCTACCGAGGGTGACAAAGTGACACTCTATCTGTAAAAAAAAAAAAAAGGTCAGCTCTCTCTAAATATCCTGAGATGGAATGATCTGCAAGATATTTTATTTATTTTTTTATTGAATCATAATTGTGTACATTGATGCATTTATGGGGGTCAGTGTACTGATTTGATATACAATGTGAAATGCTTACATTAAACTGATTAACACACCTGTCACCATTACCGTACATACTCAAGTATAAGCCGACCCGATTATAAGCCGACCCCCTTAATTTTACCCTAAAAACTGGGAAAACTTAGTGACTTGAGTATAAGCCGAGGTGGAAAATGCAGCAGCCACTGGTAAATTACAAAAATAAAAATATATACCCAAAACAATTACAATAATTGAGGAATCAGTAGGTTAAATGCTTTTCAATATTTATTGCTAAAGAAAACTGTAAACTAGCAGCAACAACTTTAAAACTTTAAATCAAGTGCAGAAAACCGTACCTTAACAGGTAATCAAGCTAAATCACAAAGGTTAAAATCCTTCAAAACGTTTATTTACAAGACTTTACTGCCTTCAATGGGGTTTTCACTTAATTAAATGTGCCATTAAATATTGTGGGTTAAATAGTTCAGTGGAATACAGTTCAGTTCAGCCGCCTACCTCTTCAGCTCAGCCAGGACTTGTGGACTGAGCTGAAGCACCGCCCCCTCAAGCTGACGGCAGAATACGACTGGAGACTACTTGCATTTGCTTAGGTGCGCGCGCACCAAATCAAACAACCGGTATGACCCGAGTATAAGCCGAGTTCGGGTTTTTTGGCACAAATTTTGTGCCGAAAAAACTCGGCTTATACTCGAGTATATAGGTATATTCTTTTCTTAATAGTTTTGAAATGTACAATTGCATCATGCACATTAGGTGAGGTCCCCCCAAATACCCTCCCTCCTCCTGCCTCCCTTCTCCCCTCCCCTCTCTCTCCTTTTCCTTTTTACTTTCTGACTATTTTTATATTTTACCATTCATATGAATGTGTAGGTGCTTATATATTGATTTCATAGTAGTATTGAGTACATTGGATGCTTTTTTTCCTTTAATTTTGCTTTCAACTGGCTTTCACTCATCCTAGTTTGAAGTTTTTCTTTTTTTTTAATTTTGATTTTTTGGTATTTTCTTCCTTTAGTTATTCTTTTGCCCTTAGCCACCCCAGTAGCTGGGACTACAGGTGGCCACCACAATGCCCAGCGTTTTTTTTTTTTTTTTTGGTAGAGACGGGGAGTCTTACTCTGGCTCACTCTGGCTCAGGATGGTCTCGAACCTCTGAGCTCAGGTAATCCACCTGCCTCAGCCTCCCAGAGTGCTAGGACTACAGGCGTGAGCCACCACGCCTGGCCTTTTTTTCCATTTTTGAGATACTTTGCTAAGAAGAATATGTTCCAGCTCCATCCAGGTAAACATAAAAGATGTGAAGTCACCATCTTTTTTTTTTTTTTTTTTAAGCAGGAACTCAACTTTATTGTGTCAAGCAGCCGCTTATATAGAGTGTGTGGAAGGGGCGGGGAAAGAAGGCGGGGGATGAGGTGCGTGACAGGGTTGGGCCAATGGCATGGTACCACGTTGGCTGTATCTAGGTAGAGGCAGTTTCAGGCCGGGCCTTGCTGAGTCATTGGTATGCGGAAGTAGCTCGGTGGATCTACTTCTAGTCAGGCTCTGGAAGTTGCACTAGGCCTCAGGCACGTGGCAGGGCCCAACAATTCCCTCTTTTGTTTTTTGTATGGCGGATAAACATAGCCCCTGTCTTAGGTTGCCTGCTCTTGCAGTTTCAGTCTTACCCGTCATGGGGATACAAACAT